>APFE031275354.1:0-17741 GCA_000404065.3 Pinus taeda | reverse complement strand
GAAACTCCCTGTGAGGAGCATCGTGTCTTATTTTTGTAATCGAGCTCTGCTCTATTGGAGGTTTCCCCCTCGAAGAGGCAAGTGAACACTACTCTCTGAATAATAAAATCATTGCCATTTTGTGCTCTGGGTATCTTTTCTTCGCATATTCTGTGTTCTCGGTATCTTTTCTTCGCATATTCTATATTTGGGTATCCTTTGCAGGTTAAGAGCATAACAGTCATTGTTGGGTTTTTGACCACAAGAAAGGGTCACCAACTTTAATTTGGCTTACCTTGCAAAGTGTGAGGAATCTCATGACATGTCACATACTATTGGAATCACCATGATGAGGATTTTCCAAGGATGATGATCCTGAGACTAGGATCCCTAATCTTCATCTTAAAATGCTTCAACAGGTGTGGGGCTTTTAGGGTTTTCCCTCAGTTTTGACTAATAGAGCTTCCAATTGATCATAAATATTAAGAGGATTCAATAACTGACATTGGCATCAATGACAACACCATTAAATACTAGGTAATTTTGACAACTTAGATACTTGTGGTTTGAGAGTGCCCAAGGAACAAATTAAGCATGCTAGTCATTTAAAATTTCACATAACCTAGAATATATATATTTCTAAATTCTATTATTTTAAATAATAATAATTAATTTTTATAAATATATATTCATACGTAGAAAGATTCCTAATTAATTAAAATGTTGCAATATGATGTATTATTCTTAATAAAATTGAATGATTTATATTCGTTTACATATATTATTTTTAAATTATAAGATTTATAATTATGTTGATTCATATTGGGGTAACATTTAATTTTTATAATATCTCTTTATATTAAAGGTTCTAATGAACTTAAATATTAAAATATTAAATATATATAGTACATTATTTAATAATTATATTGAATGATTTTTATTTTAGGATAAATTTGTATTAACTTCTAATTTATTATATATAGAGATCAACTTTTTTAAATGAAAATTTTATTTGGAGTGTAAAATTTGAAAAAAAAATTGCACTTCAAAAAATTTAATCCTTATTAACATTTAATAATTTTAAAATTAACATAAATCTATGTTAGTTATATATATGTTTTTATTTTATAATCTTTAAATGTAATAGAAATAGTCTCTTTTATAGTGTCGTGTAAAATACCTTTCAATATAAATAATTTTTTTATTAGTTTTAATTAATTTATCTTTAGATCAAAAATTAAAGTATTTTATTTATCAAACTTATATATAAATATTATTTACTATTTATGAGTGTACTATCCAATACCAAATTATATATTATTAATTATATCGAGATGATTCATATAATAATAATACATATATATAAAAGGGATTATAACCCCTAAACAATGCTAAAATATATATAATCATTTTTATTTGAGTGAGATGGGTTCAACATTTTATTTAAAAAATTGTTAATAGAATTAATTAATTTTTTTAATAATTTATTATATTATATGTATTAAGAAAAAATAAAATGTTAATAAATAATCAAAAATGTTTTTTAATAAAATAATTTTAATTATATTGAAAAAGATTTTTATATTAATAATATATATTTTATTCACTTTATTAAAATGATGTATATTAAAAAAATTAATATTTCATTTAAAATAAAAAAATATGAATAAAATATGATAATTTTGTATTTTATAACACTATATATATATAATATTGAAATTATTTTATTATATATTGTCAACTAGTTTCCCTATTTAACATAAATGTGAGATATTTTTACTTTGGAATTAAAAATATGAAAAAGCTTCCTAATTTCTGTTTTCTTATTTTTATTTAATTATTTATTTTATTTATTCCAAAATGTTATATATATAATTTTAATATTTTTAAATGTAATTCTTTGATGTGGTGTTTCTCAAAATGTCATTGTTGCTTGTGTGTGCTTTTGTCACACCTATCTTTTCCTTCAGGAGGTGGCAGTGGCAGGTTAGTGGCAGGTTAATATAGACATGCTAGTTATGCAACGGGATCATTGTTTTAAATGCTCAATTATGGAGAGGGAATGGATGAGGTCTTTTGTGAGGAAGGAAGTAAGGATATTTCCTTCTCCTCCATTACTAATTTCTTCCTCGTGGCATGCCATCTCATTCTTCACTTTTAGTAGTGGCGTTTTTACATCTTCTCTTATCTATAATGCATCTAGTTTTTCCTTTACGATGTGGCAAGTTTCATTCTCATTGTATTGGGCTTACAATTTTATGTATTTGTTCTACATCATGGATTTAGTCAAATTGCTTCTTTAGTTCCTTTGTTTGGGATTTCGAGGTTAAATTCTCAATTCATTGGTTTCTGTGAGTCCTTGAGAAATTTTCATAAAGCTTATTTTGTATTTATTGTTAGTGGGGTTTCTTTGTACTAGAAGAATTATGTGCCTGAAGCTCTCATACTTAGCATTTTGTGTCCATTTCAATTTGCTCAAATTGTTTAGTGTCATGCATTCCATGGTGAAATTATGAGATCCTATGTTCTAATGCCTTTGTGTCATTTTTAGCTTTCACGAAATCCAACAGGTCATCTTTAGGTCGTGCCATGTTGTTGAAATGTGATAAGCTCAGAAATTTGTTGGCCTTTAGGTCATGCCATGTTATTGAAATGTGATAAGCTTGACAACTTGTTGGCTTTTTGTTTGGCAATGTGGTATGTAGGTGATAATCTAATATTTTTTAGATCTGGGTTTTGAATGTTATGTGTCTCATCATTTCTATAGTTTTCTTGACAGAAATTCTTCTTGTATTTGTCCTCATTGTTCATTGGTAGCTTCCTTCATGCCTCGTAGGAAAATAGTGAGTTGCGGGAGGGATGGTGAAGGCAATATTGAACATGAAAGGGTTCATCCTTTTGCCTATGACTATGTCGTCACCATTTTGATGTTGCTACTTTGGAGATGAGAAAGAAAATCTTTTTGCTAGAGACGAAAGAGTCTAGGGAATGACTGTATCACCCAAAATCTGAATTGGTGGGGGAGGATATGAAATGGGTCCCTGTTCATGTAAATTCAGGAAAAGGTTACTCCATTTTATGAAAATTTAAACAAATGATGACTTTATTATGCCTTAATTTTAAGGACAAATAGGTTGAGAACTATAATGTTTTTTCCTCATTGGAGGACATTAAACGTATGGTGTGTAACCAATGTTTATGTCAAGACTATGTGGACTCTTGTTTGGATCATGTGGAAATCTTCCTTACGAGTGGTTTTGCCTTTCGTGATCGCACACATCCTCCAAGTGATAGTGCTCACTTCTAATTTCCTCTAATCATGACTAGAAATGGTCGCTTTAGGTATTTTTGGCATCAATTTTCATGTGTCTTGTTTTCCTTCAAGGTGGTCTACATCTTATTTTTGTTCTAGAAAATATTGCTATGGTATTTTTTGTTTGTTATTATGATGGGTTGGTTTTGGATACCATGTGTCACGCCCACAGGCCTACGGTAGTCTTCCAACCGTGCCGGCGAGGTGCGGCACCACCCCACTTTTTCTTTTTAACAATACTCAAGTGTGCGGACTACGCCTAATTCACAACCGATACTCAGCTTGTGTTTCACAACAAAGTAAAACATGCATCATTCTTTATACTTAATGAAAACCCATACTTCATTCATTATCCATCGCAATTATTAAAACAACAAGAACAACAATTGCACAAGCATAAAGGGGAGGGGAAACTCCCCGTAACGTGAGTCTGCCCAACCGTTTATTAAGAATATCAGTTTTACAATACAAGTGTGCATCGCAGAATCCAAGGCCAACACTTAACCAAATTTACAATATGAGGCAACCTGCCTTTTACAACATCTTGTGCATCCCTCGTACAAAGGATGGTGCTCACCCGAGCCACCAAGAATCCTTGCCAAGTCTTACACCAAGAATCTGCACATCGACACGAACTCGGGCACACCTTGCCCAACCCACAATCGTCTCCAAGTAACATTCCAAGTGCGTCCATAAGATGTGCGCATATGATATGCGCACTCCTTTTTAATATGCGCACTTCATCTCTTGGTTATGCGAGTTTAAAAGAGAATGCGAGTTGTATTCCGAATGTCCTTTTGAGCTCCAAGCATAGCCAATATATATGTGTTGTTCTCATGGGAGGTGGCGCCCCGGCCGACCCCCAAAACCACGCCACAACACCCCCAATGCTCATCGTGTAGGTCGGCCTTGCCTTCGTGCAAGGCTCTCCACGCCATGGTATAAACTCCATTGCTGTCCACGCATTTCGTTCAAGTGTCAAACGCTCGGTTGTTGTTTTTCCTTTCGTCGCATGGTCGTCCACTGTAACGTCGCAAATTGTGCGAAGAACCCGTCGCACCGTCGCTTGTGCACGTCCGCCCGACGGGCGCCCGCATTCGCCCGTCGCACAATTCCTAGGGCGGTACATCCTCCTCCACCTGAAGTCATTGTCGTCCTCGACAACATCCCAACTCCAAGTATCAATCCATGATGTCGACTCCCCTCACATATATGGCAACATCCTGCAACATATGTAGGCCTCCATCTCCACCATGTCTCATCTAAGTTACCAATTGTCACCAAGATAGTCCATACCAATGAATACCTCCATCGATATGTCGTATATTGGATGTCCATGACCACCGGCTCCCTGTCACAATCTCTCCATGCTGCTCTCCACCATGAAAGGCTGCTCCTTTCAACATCAAGCTACATGTCCACTGCAACAAAGTGTCCACTCCATCATGTCCATCATCTCCATCATGTGAAAACTGCCCATGATATGTCAACAAGAGTTAACACATCTCAATCATGTGCCAACATCTCATCTCAACAATCAGAAGTCCTCTCAATCCATGACAATCAACCATCATGTCACAATCTCCACATGCTGCTCCATCGTGGAAGGTTGGCCCCTCTGTCCCAAGCTACATGCTTGCTGCAACATATCATGTTGACCTCATCATGTGTCATTCCCATGTGAACCTGCCGCCATGATACTCCAACACAATGCCAACACCTCATGTACACTACTAGTCCCCATGTCTGAACTAGTTGGGTAGCTAATCCAACCATCACGCCCAAATCATGAGAGTGAACATCCTCATGCCACCATCGGTTGTTCCTCAAAGCATCCTGCCACATCCTGAACTCGATCAAGAATCCATCCTCATAAGTAAACCATGCTCAGGTCCATGAAGTAGTCCTCATCTCATCTGCAACATGTTGATGATGTTTGGTGTCAATGTGTTGTATGAAATCAGCCACATCAATCCCAACATCATCCATAAGTGTGCCTCCTCCATGTGGAGAGACCATCTCATCAACTCCAACTCTCGGTTTGCCACATCCATGTCCATGAAGCTACCTCCATCACATCTGCAATGTGCCATCCCTCAAGTCATCCAAGTGCTCTAAGAGAACACTTCTCCATCAATTGTCAAGTCAAGTGTTTCAAGAGAGCACCTCATCCAAGTCAAGTGCCTCAAGAGAACACTTTTCTCATGTCTCCATGTGCTGCCCATGATCAAAGATCAATCAGCTCCCATGTGTAAAAGTAGTTGAGTCTCGACTCAACCCATACCCAAGTGTAGCCACCAAGGTATCATCATCATCGTAACTCCATCACCTCAAAGTGCCTCATACCGATCCTCCTCATCAAGTCACTCTTTCAAGCCATGCCCATACATGGAATTTGAAAGTGTGCATCCCATATTGCACCAAAGACTCTGCCCTCAGCTCCTCAATGCATCATATCCTCTAAGTCCATCATATATGAAGTCTCCAAGAAGTCACAACAATCTCATGTCATCATGGGCTCCATAAGCCATCCTCAACCAACACTCTAGCAAGCATACAAGTCTCCACCCAAAGGTCTTTGCAAGATGCCTCAGCTCTCCAAGTAGTAAGAATGCTCCATAGGCTGCTCATAACTCCATCCAAACCCATGGCTTTGTTGCACAAGAGTGTACAACCTCCCCATAGTTTCATAAGTAATAAGTCTCTATGTCACAAAGCAAATCTATCCGTTCAACATCCATGCCTGGTTACACCTCATTGGATGCCCATAAGTGACATCTCCACAAGTGCACCTACAATATGTCCCTGCATAAGACTGCCATGCTCCATGCCTCCAACCTGATGTCCATGACTAAGTTGTCCATGTAGTCCACCCAAGTAGACTCATCACAACCATCGTTCATCCCTATCCAAGCTGCCATCTTCGGTTTAGTGAACTCGGTCACCAACCCCATCATCAAGTCATGTCATGAGTTTCCTTCACCATAGCTCCTCCACCTAAGTGTCACCAAGACTATGAGAAGTCCACCCAAAACATCATCATCACATGAGTCTCTCCATCATAGTTCCTCCACCAAAGTGTCCATCAAGACTATCTCTTGGTCTCGGCCATGAGAAATCCACCCAAGCTTTGTCATTACGAGTCTCTTCCATCATAGCTCCTCCACCAAAGTGTCACCAAGACTATCTCTTGGTCTCGACCATGAGAAGTCCACCCAAGAGTGTGCCCTTCAAACTGTCCATTAGTCATGCCGGGCACTTAACCATGTGGCTAAAGCATAACTCACTTTTCCACAACGATCATCAAGTTCCACCCTTGTCACGGGTCTTTGTACCTTCTCCCACAAGGTCACAAATAACCCCAACAAGTCCTGCAAACATCAACAATCCTTGTTTCTCCATACAAGGTCTCATCATAAACATCCATGGTAAGATGTCCTCTAGCTTTGGCAAAATGGCTTTGCCCTTCCCTGCACACGGTCCATCTACCAAATGCTCAAGTGAAACACATGTATCAAGTGTGCTTACATCACCATGAGGTTCCTCCATGAGAGTACCCTCATCCATACATGTATGCAAACTGCACGAACCTGGTCCAACTTGATCAAGCTCAAGTTCATCCTCCATCACGGTCATGTCTGCAACATCTTCGGTCATCAAGACTTCCTCTTCCTTGGAAGCATAATCTGCAACTTCAACTTGCTCCATTGTCCAACCAAGTTGAAGAAGCTCCTCTTCAACATTTTTCTCCAAGACTGCAAGCTTCTCACGAATGCGGGGATTCTCCTTTTTCAATCGCTTCAACCTGTATAAGGTAAGCAAGAGCTTCCCTTCACCTTCTTCCAAACTTGCCATGCCTTGTTCTTCGTCTTCCCCTGTTAGTACTTTTTTCAAGCGCCCAAACCGTGTACACCTGCCCACACGCAGTCCCACTTGTCCACCTGACAAATGCCCAAATCGTATGACCAGCACGTAGTACCGCCTGTACTACTCTACGACACCCAGTTCCAACCTCTACCAGCTTCACCAAGCACCCTGCAACCATGAACCGGCCCTTGTTCCACTCATGTGAAACTAGCTTCCTTCATCTGCAAGTCCTTGACTCCACTGTCACGAGCAACCTGCTCAACCAACTCAACCGAGCTCTGATACCAACTGTCAAGTTGTGTATCAGCTTTCATCCGCAAGCTACACGAGCTCTGATACCAACTTCACTTCGGTGAAGTTGTGTAGCTCTGATACCAACTGTCATGCCCACAGGCCTACGGTAGTCTTCCAACCGTGCCGGCGAGGTGCGGCACCACCCCATTTTTTTTTTTACAATACTCAAGTGTGCGGACTACGCCTAATTCACAACCGATACTCAGCTTGTGTTTCGCAACCAAGTAAAACATGCATCATCCTTTATACTTAATGAAAACCCATACTTCATTCATTATCCATCGCAATTATTAAAACAACAAGAACAACAATTGCACAAGCATAAAGGGGAGGGGCAACTCCCTGTAACGTGAGTCTGCCCAACTGTTTATTAAGAATATCAGTTTTACAATACAAGTGTGCCTTGCAGAATCCAAGGCCAACACCTAACCAAATTTACAATATGAGGCAACTTGCCTTTTACAACATCTTGTGCATCCCTCGTACAAAGGATGGTGCTCACCCGAGCCACCAAGAATCCTTGCCAAGTCTTACACCAAGAATCTGCACATCGACACGAACTCGGGCACACCTTGCCCAACCCACAATCGTCTCCAAGTAACAGTCCAAGTGCGTCCATAAGATGTGCGCATATGATATGTGCACTCCTTTTTAATCTGCGCACTTCATCTCTTGGTTATGCGAGTTTACAAGAGAATGCGAGTTGTTTTCCGAATGTCCTTTTGAGCTCCAAGCGTAGCCAATATATATGTGTTGTTGTCATGGGAGGTGGCGCCCCGGCCGACCCCCAAAACCACGCCACAACACCCCCAACGCTCATCGTGTAGGTCGGCCTTGCCTTCGTGTAAGGCTCTCCACGCCATGGTATAAATTCCATTGCTGTCCATGCATTTCGTTCAAGTGTCAAACGCTCAGTTGCTGTTTTGCCTTTCGTCGCATGGTCGTCTGCTGTAACGTCGCAAATTGTGCGAAGAACCCGTCGCACCGTCGCTAGTGCATGTCTGCCCGACCCGTGCCCGCCCAGGCGCCCGCGTTCGCCCGTCGCACAATTCCTAGGGCGGTACACCATGGAAGCTAATTATTTCTAAATATTGCTATGGAACTTGAGTGTTTCTGTTTGGTTTTCTCTGAGTGTTTCTGTTTGGTTTTCTCTTACCATATGTGGCTATAGGTGATATAGTGAGGAAATCATTTTTGTATCTACTAGCATCATGGCGGCGAGAGGTGATATAATGAGCAAATCATTTTTGTACCCACTAGCACCATGGTTTTTATCGGCAAAATAAATTCAGCGCTATTTAGTGCGAAATGGCTTCAGTGGTATTATATATGGATAGATACATACATACAGTGCTACGTATTTAAATGGCCTCAATCTCTCCGATATTGCTGTTTACACAAACCTAGTTTGCGAGTGTTCCAAATCTGAATGGAAAATCAGGGATTGACCAAAGATTATATACCTCCTTCCCTAAACAATGATATACATCAACGCTGCCCCTATGGATCAAAATCAGATACATCTCATTTGACTTCCAAGAATCTTCTGCTTCCAATCGTCCAAAGTCAATTCAACACCGGAGATGAATAAAGCAAGAAAGTCAAACATCCCAACCCACTCACACATTACTATTCCACGCTCTCTCTAACCAGTCATCCCACAAAGTTGAAAGTTTAAAGCATAGTTACCAAATTCGGCCGAATCGGCTTGAAAAATTCGAATACCCGGCAGTTCGATTCGGTTCGGTGACTAATACGGTTAAATTCGATTCGAGGGGAATATATTAGGTTTGATTTCTTTTCCCAAATAATAGAACTGACGTGGATGGACTTGGTATATTAATCAATAGTGTCACAGCAATGGTCCATATTGTAGGTATGGTGTAAATTTCTACCTGTTTGTCTTCCAGTTGCTTAAGAATGCTGGCTCGCACAGCTGACAAGGACCTGGCTTGGAAGCATAATGAATTAACCTGGTCGTATTCATCAGCACTAAAAGCCTCCACCAAGACTGTGATAAAATCTGATGTATCATGTGATGCGAGAAGACAGCTTAAGGAGGGTGAGACTCGTATTATTTCCACCCACTACATAACATTTCTAATTTCCCTTGGTGGAATAAAGAATCTTTAGCCAACATGTGTCCATGCAGGTCGCTTTATGTTAGGGTTAAGATTTTATGTATAGAAACAAATAGATTTTAGATGACATATAAAGAAGAAAAATAAAAAGTTAGAAAAGCAAAATAAAATAGAAGGTAAAATTGATATTAGAAAATTTCTATTTTTCAGTCTTGAAACAAATAACTTATAACTTAATTTTAAGTAATTAGTTTTTATTTATAGAAGGATTGATGTTTTGGAGAGAAAAGATGAATAAATATTTGTTTAGATAATTTTATTTATAAGATTGTTATATTATTTAAAATTAATAAAAAATATTGATAATTCAAAATAAATTGTAAAAAAAATTAATAAAAAAAAAATGTTTTTATGATGTTTATTATCGAATTTTTTGCGAATTAAATTTTTTTCATTCGAATTTTTATCGAATTCGAATTCGAATTCGAATTAACTATGGTTTAAAGCAACAAAGTCAAACATCCCAACCCGCTCACACATTACTATTCCACGCTCTCTCCACGCAGTCAACCCACAAAGTTGAAACCACTGGTTAACGTTAAGGAGTTTGAACGTTAAAGCGGGGCTTTGCCATTGCGACCTTTAGACAATCGTTTATCTTCCGTCTGCTCCACGAACGAAGAATCTGTAATTAATTTGAATTGAATTCAGGTGTGCCTCCGCTCCTCCCCTCTATGTATGCATATAAAAACGAATCTCCCTCGTAATGCATTGTATACATGCATCAAATATTTCATCTGCAACTACAACCCAACCATAAATCACATTTCCATAACTCTCATTATCTCAAATATTTCATATGCAAGTATAGCTTCATAGCTCTCATTATCTCCAATATTTACACACTATTTCCATAGCTCTCATTATCTCCAGTACTTACATGCTATACCCATTCACGGAAGATTGTCACGATACCAAAGCCTTCGTTGAACATAAGAGCAGAAAATGATGATGCCTTACCCGAGGAAAATGAAAACTAATGTTTCTGTCATTCTACTTACTGCCGTCGCCCTACTTATGTCGACGTTGTTGCTTAAGGAAGGCCCTTTCTTCGGGTTGCAGCTTCTCCGGCACCTCAACCCGACGGAAATGCTCGCAGTAACATTCAATCTTCTCTTAAAGCAGCGGCAGCAGGAGGATGGCAATCGTTTGGAGGTGATGGTCGCAACCCCCTACTCGTGCTTGCTGCCCGTCAACCCAATCCCCATCTGCCAACTCCTTCACACAAACGGAACATTCATTCTTCAGTTCGGGCGTGGGCAGCAGGACTTTCTGTGTGCCGTCCAGCTTCACCTCAATGCCCACGCAATGCTCCACGTCCTCCTGGATGTTGCACTGCAAATTCGAAAGTGATTTCCAATGGCAAGGCGGAGTTAGTGAGGAATTATGAGAGCTCCATTGATGCTCGAAAGCACGCGTCAGCAGATCAAGTTAACATCGCAGTCGAAGGAGAACCGCATAAAAGTAGTAACGTTCACAACACCCTTCCTCAACCCAATCCCCATCTTCCAACTCCTTCACACCAACGTAACGTTCATTCTTCCGTTGAGGCGTCACTTTCTATGTGCCCTCCAGCTGCACCTCAATGCCGTCCCCTCTTTGTATGCATATAAAAAAGAATCTCCCTCCATGTGAGTAATGCATTGTATGCATGCATCAAATATTTCATCTGCAACTACAACTCAACCATAAATCACGTTTCCATAACTCTCATTATCTCAAATATTTCATATGCAAGTATAGCTTCATAGCTCTCATTATCTCCAATATTTACACACCATTTCGGATTTCCATAGCTCTCATGATCTCCACTACTTACATGCTATCAACCATCTAACCCATCCACAGAAGATTGTCACGATACCAAAGCCTTCGTTGAACATAAGAGCAGAAAAGGATGATGTCTTACCCTAGGAAAATGAAAACTAATGTTTCTGTCATTCGACGTTGTTGCTTAAGGAAGGCCCCTTTCTTCGGGTTGCAGCTTCTCCGGCACCTCAACCCGACGGAAATGCTCGCAGTAACATTCAATCTTCTCTTAAAGCCGCGGCAGCAGGAGGATGGCAATCGTTTGGAGGTGATCGTCGCAACCCCCTACTTGTGCTTGCTGCCCGTCAACCCAATCCCCATCTGCCAACTCCTTCACACAAACGGAACATTCATTCTTCAGTTGGGGCGTGGGCAGCAGGACTTTCTGTGTGCCGTCCAGCTTCACCTCAATGCCCACGCAATGCTCCAAGTCCTCCTGGATGTTGCACTGCAAATTCGAAAGTGATTTCCAATGGAAAGGCGGAGTTAGTGAGGAATTATGACAGCTCCATTGATGCTGGAAAGCACGCGTCAGCGCATCATATTAACATGGCAGTCGAAGGAGACCGGTTTCGCGATTCAGTCACCGCTCACACTCAATCCTTTAAATGTACCAGGAAATTAATTGGCTCTTGAACCAAACACAGTTTCTCCCACCACACAGAGGCCTGCGTCATATTCATGTTTCTCGTGCCCCGTATTTCTTTCGTGCAAGTATTGTTATAGGATTTCATGCTAATCATTTGCAAGAATATAGATATCCATTCATGATTTCATAGCAAAATAAAATTTGAAAATGGTGGTTTTCATAATAAAATTTGAACTTGGTGGTTTGCTGATCCAATTCGTGTTTCTAAATGTGGTTGTTACTATTAAAAATATTAAATGCAGAAAAATAAATAATACATATCGTAGAAAAGTATATTTTTGAAAAAAGCTAAAACAAAAAGATTTAGGTAAAAATTTGAAGTAGGAGGCTGCTAAAATCTGTTGGGAAGAAGTCTATAAAATAAACCACCATGAATCAATAAATAATACACATTGTAGAAAAGTATTTTTTTGAAAAAAACTAAAACAAAAAGATTTAGGTAAAAAGGTTGAGAGACCTTGAAGTAGGAGGCTGCTAAAATCTGTTGGGAAGAAGTCTATAAAATAAACCACCAAGAATCAATGAGGGGGAAGATTTTAGAGGCAAGAAGGTCTTAGCTCGAGGGAACTATGGGAGATAGTTCAAGGTTGGATGGAAGGTGCTCTATTCTGAAATATTACCTAAGAAGTAAGGGGTAGTTGAACTTTTGTTAAATCCTTCTTTCATTTTTATTTTTGCATAGTTCAATAACCTATGGTGATAGAAGAGGAGCGAGAATGTGTATTTGTGTTGATATTGATGTTATAATATCCACATGCAAGATTATGTATTATTTTTTTATTGTTGTTCTTTGTCTAATATTTTGATATGCACACACCTAGGAGAACCATGTCAAAAAAAGTTCCTAATGAGAAAAGTAATGTGAAGTTAAGGATCCGTCTTACTATAAAGGTTAATGTCATATTGGAGTTATTTGATATTAAATAAAATGATGTCTAGGAACTTTTGGAATTCTTTGTAACTCCAAAGAAAATAAGTGGGAGAATAAAGTTTAAGGGTATATTAGATAGCAACTAAAGAAAGAAAACAAAAAACTTATCTAATGATATTTTTGATGTATTATTATTATTAGAAAGTATGTATAGTCTAAGAGAAAAGAAACTTAGAGATTACCATCATTTTCATATCTCTTAATGTACGATATTTTTATATTTGTAAGTCTATCTAGAAAGGTAAGTAAAGGAGTGCTTGTTCGTATAAACATAACTCTATTTATACTAATTTCTCTAGAATATGCACATTACAGATCCTAGAAGTCTTACATTTTATAAATGTATATTAGAAGTAACTGTATAATGAAATTACTTAAAGTTTAGACAACTAGTGGTTAATATACAAAAGATTAGTACATAAAGTATAAGGAGGGGCTTCATAGAAAAAGATGGACACTAAAATATTACAATAAATGCAATAGTGAAGCTTAAAGACATATATATGTGTGTGTGTGAGAGAGAGATAAATTGTGTATACAACGATTCTAGAAAACCAAAAATGATTGCAAAGCAAGAAGGTAGTGTAATATTATAAATACGTGACAACGGTAAGTCGCATAAGAGATCAATATGGAAAAATTGTATGATGAATCTAGTGTATACTAGATATACCAAATAATTACCTAAATATTTTCAGTTACAGTAATTATTATAAAGCTACTGTAAACATTATGTAGAAATTAGTATATGAAAAGTAGAGCTAGAGTGATATATAAAGAAACCATTGGTGAACACTAGAATTATAACTAAAGGCAAACTTTGTAAAGGTTGACTTAAGCTGGAAGTAATCATAGAAATTCGTGCAAATTGCTAATTATAAAACTTGTAGAAAAAGGAACGAATTCAAGTTGACTTCGAATACTCATTAAAGAATAGACTCAAATGTATGACCCATAGCATATTAATGAAATTTTCATTTAAACATAATAATGTGTAAATTAAATTATATTTCATGCATTAGACAAAATTCTGTAACATGAACAACAGTCCAAGGACATAACTGGACATCCATTACATTTAGAGCTCAAGGCCAATACCCTTGACAATAGGAAATCATAACCCAAATAAGTTGTAGTAAACCCTCATGGGGTTGAAGTCAACAAAATTAAGAAACCCTATATGAAAAGTCTAAAATTCCTAGTGGAAATTCATGTATCACAACCATGCATGCACAAAATGTGAAATTCTCGGAAAATGACCAACCTGAGGGTAAACAAAATAGGAGTAAAAGTGTGGACTAAGAAGAAAAGTTAATACCCAATAGATGCAAATATTTCTTAGAGTGTCAAATGTTATACCTATAGCAAAAAGGTGAGAAGTCACAGTTAGAATCTTCATAGAATTGATAAACTAATGCTATTAAATGGAAAAAGAGAGAAATTTTTGAATGAGATATACATTCCATGAGTAAGGCCATCTCCTTAGTCCCTAGCTGATCACATTACAATATAAATGCTAGAGGGAATGGTTGCAGAGAGTCCCATCTGAGCAGAGAGAAAGAATTATCCTTAATGGGAGGTAATAGAAATTAAATTTGTTATGAAATAAATAAAAGGAAAAGTAAGAGTTCCTGGAAGTACAAGTACTTGTGATGGATGTAAAACACTGGGAATATACACCTAGGTAAATAAATGGGAAAAAAATATTTTATTATTACAAGGAGAAAAGGTATAGGAGTTATCTTATGAAATGTTTGCGAGAACATCAATTTACCTTTGTAACAAGAGCAACCTGAAGAGTCAGTAAATATACAAATCTCTCCCTCTCATATATATTATGGAAGGGTATCGTGAGGAGTATTGACGATGGGCATCATGTAGGAAACATTCAAAATTAATTGAAAAAACATGGAAACCCTTATTATAGACTATGAATAAAGTAAGGGAAATCAAGTTCGGAAGCACCTCTAGAAGAGGAGAACAAATCTGTTCTAGTTGAAACTCATATGAAATTAAAAGAAGTGGGAGTGTGCAGGCAACCAACACCAAACTGATATATACCTTATTACCCAAATATAGTTTGCAACTGCGTCATGAAATCTTCAAGGAATTTCTGGGTAGAGCAGAACAAAAGATACATGTACTTTTTCTCTCCAATCAAAAATTTAGTTGGGTAGGAAAATAATATGTAGCAATCCTAATTATCTTATAAATAAGGCGAGTGAAATTAAGATAGTTATAGATGAAACCCCATGGAAATTAGTAAGGTTTCATCTTGCAATAATGGCATCGAAAATTTAATAAAGAAAACAAGGAAGGGAAATTTGTTTCTCAAGCACGGTTAATGAGTTAATCGAACAACACCCAAAAATGAAATTTCAGAAATTGTGTGAGAAGATTTTACCTATATTAAGAAGTTGACCCCTCTACCAGGAAGCCAGGCATGTAAGGGGCAAGCCAAAGATACTAAAAACAAAAATAAGGAATGTTAATGCTATCAAGAAACAACTTGACTCTAGTTCAACTGTGAATGCCACATAAATGGGGATAAGAGCTTACCATCATGTCAGAGATGAAATATCCAACGAGCTCTCCAATGTCTAGCTAGGAATCTGAGCTAAATCACCTTAAAAACTAGAGAAACAATGTAATAGAAGTTTGGTGGCTTGTTAGAGATGGACACCATATTTTGTTTCCAGAAAAAAAAGAATAATCAAAGGCCACCAGAGGTGATACTAAAAAGGAAACCCTATGGTTTTCCCAAACAATCGTGACTGTCCACACCTCCCCAAAAATCTACCACTCTCCATGGTCTAGTCTATTAGGCACGTGAGGTGCACATGGGAACGATTAGTTGGTAGTTATTTTTTTTTTCCAAGTATACAAGCAGAGGGGCATGTAGCTAGACCCTCAAGTCTCACATTAATATGCTCACTCACTTACATAGATATGAAATAAGTTTAAATCAATCTTGGAATAACAGTACCATTTCCAATTGCCACCTAGTATTTTTAGGTATAACTTCCTTATATATGTGTGTGTGTGTGTGTGTGTGAAATATAAAGAAACTCATGGTTAGTGAAACAAGGAAAAACTCACACGCAAACCTTCTTTAATACAGTGGGAGTATATGGATCCCCATATATGATTAATAGTTATACATATAGAACAAAATATTATATAATAATGTAGGGCACTTATATTGTGCTCTAAATTACTAGTCTTTGACCATCGTTGTATTGCTAACAAGAAAGGTTTTATTATAAAGTATGAAAACAATTGATGAAAAACAAAATGGGGATCAAACTCCATGTGAATCATAGGTATAATTAAACTAATGAATTTGTTATACGAATTAAAGAATAAAGAAGGAAATTGTAGTTGACACTAAAAATAATTATTTTCTAAGGTAAATGGGGTATGTGACATATGGTATGAGAGCTATAGGTTAAATATTGAGGCCTATGGGCCAACCCGCAAGTAGAATATAGACATGAGCTAGATTAGTCTGAGGTGTGATGAACTGTCACTTTCAAAAACATAAATGTCCAAAGTATTATAAGATTTGAAGACTTGAAATAATCAGTAATAAATCAATTCATGAAAAGGGAGAGGAATGAGCAGTTATAAACGGGAAAAGAAAAGCAAGTAACTCGCATATATGGACATGCACATGACCAAATATAGAAAAAAGAATGAAATACCATTACACAGTTTATAAGAAGAGATGTACCAAGTATACTGGCATTTTGTAAAAAAATTCACAAATGCTTGTTGCTAGTGTTAAATATTACAAATTCAATAATGTTACTTCATGCACTCATTTTCTATAAAAGGGAGAAAATCTATTTTTTTTTGTTTTTTTGGTTTTCTAGTTAAGGTGAATAAAGTAGTAAAATTTTATACATTGGCATAAGAGGGTCTTACAATATGGGTTTAAGAAATAGAAATATAAAATGAATAAGATATGGGTAAATAAATAAATACCTTGTAGAAAGAGAGTTTAACTTCCTTAGAGAGAATCTAGACGTACTAGAACAAGATCTAGAGGAAGATATGGAATTTGTGTGACCATACATGGAATAGAACAAGTCATTTTCGGCTAACCCTAATAAATTCTGGCCTCCAAGGTTACAATCAAGGTCACCACCATTGCGAGTAACCACATGGTTCATGTTTCAAAGCACCAAGTTTACAAGGTGAGGCAAAATCTCTATTAACAGACATCCCTAGAAATCCCACACACATGAAAGTGGGAAGCTATTTCATTGTTTAAAAGAAGGTTGGTATATATATCTAATGTTAAGGTTGGATATATAAGAATAAGATGGTTGTCAAAAAAAAGAAAAAAAATTATGACCAGGAACCTTGCGCTTGTATAGAAAGACTCTTGTAACTATTATAAAAGAAATATCATGTAAATTGTGTTGATATTCAGATGGAAGTTGTACATGATTATGGGGAATAAATGAATTGTTTGTCCTAGTCATTAGAGGTCAAAATTTTAATAAATCCAGCGATAATTATAGAACCTCGAGATACAAAAGCTAGAGTAGATGCACACATGTCATTCTTCAATTCCCAAAATAAATTGTAGTGGAACAAAGATATTAAAGAATAGGATTACATAGATTATTATTTATAACCTAAGTACATATTTATACTCCTATGATACTTATATGCATAATTTTACATAATGAGGATGTGTACTACTATTATGTTCTAGAAAGAGATACTAAGGAAAAGAAAACATTGACC
>APFE031275353.1:54863-74904 GCA_000404065.3 Pinus taeda | reverse complement strand
ATATATATATAAAAGTATAAGTGAGGAACAAATAATAAAACATTAGTTAGAGAGGACTTTTATTGAAAAAATATAATAAATAAATAAATGTGAAAGGTAAGTATTCAACTTTTTGGCATATCAAAAACATTTAGAGTTCCAAGTATTAAAAAACATTTAGAGTTCTAAGTATTAAGACACTTTTAATATTGAGGGAACACACGTGAAGCATACTTTTATGAAATTATAAAATAAATATACAAAGAAAAATAAAAGAAGAAGGTGGTTATAAAGGTGATATTAAAGTTCAATTAATAAAACAAAAGAAATCCTCATAGGAATCCTCTGATGCCAATATAATTAACAAAGTTCATATATACAGTATATAAAAGTGTATAGAAGATATGAGATGATTACAAATGAGGGTGAAGGTTTTATTATATACCTAGGCAAGTACCTCTTCACAAACGGTCATGTACTTAAATACATGACTCTTCTATAATAATAATTATTTATTTATTTATTAATTATGATTATTATTGTTTACATTAATTTTATTATTTTTATACAAATTATATTCATAACATTGTCTTCCTCTTCAAAAATATTTTCCCTCAAATCTTATCACTGATAAGACGTGTCATCTATTCTAGACTTGTAATTTGTTTGCATCTATGGATTCTTGGAGTAGTCATGTTCGTTGATACAAGATCATATGATCCTCTTAGTGATAAAAAAAATAGTCGAACTGAGCAGGGATCTGACCATCCTAAATCAATATTTTGTGGAATCTTTCGATTACAGGAAATTTGTAATGAATTGCTATTACTGGATTAAATTGTGCACATTTTAATATTCTTCAGAACACAAGTTTGCAGTTTATGTTCTAAGTGACACAGATATGTAGATTGATTGAGTTGTCTACACTTGTGATTTGGATGTCGATAAGGAACTATTTTGGTTTGACTTTCCCTTATCAAGTGTGTGACAATTTTCTGATTTACTTTGGGTACTAAGGTTGTTGAGTTGGTTACAAAATCTTCACTTCAGATCTCCATTGTTTAAATTGCAACATTTGAGTGTGTTTTTTCTTCAACGGACTTGCCTTCTTCTTGAGTTGAGATATTGACTAGAATGGAGTTCGTTCGTTTTTCTTCAACCTGGATTGTTACATCTGAAGATTTTGATGCTTCTTTTGCAATAAGTTCCTCAAATTTATTCTTTAATGATTTCTTATCATTTTTAAGTTTCTTAATTTGAGTGAGTAGACTTTGATTATGATTTCTAAGATGCAAGAGTTCTTCATTTTCTGACTCATCATCCTTATTCTCAGTTTTTTGATGTTCAAACTTCTCGTTTATTAAATATTTGTTTTTTTTTTTTGTTAACCTTTGATTAAGGGATTTTAAGCACAAATTTTCTTCTTCCATTTTCGAGAAATTCTCTTTGAATTTATTCTTGAGACATTCATTTTCTTATTATACTTTTTTATTTACATCTTTCGTATTTTTCACCTTTTATAGTAGTTTTTTACTATGGTCCTTTAAATGCAAAAGTTATCCATTATTTTCCACTGATGCTTCATAACGCTGATCTTCGAGATCTTTATATTTCTTTTTTGATGTCTCATTTTTTTTTCCTGAAGTTCTATGAGCTCTTATTTTAATTTTTTAATTTTTTATGTCGATTACCTTGATATTATTCTAAGGTAAACAATTTCCTACATGTTGGACAAAATATTCTGCGATTTTTAAAAATCGTTAAATACTCATATAATGTTTGACAAAATAGACAACTGGTCCAAAATATAAAACTATGTATAGATATTTTTCATTCATTTTTGAATTAGACTCCTTTTTCCTTTGTTGATTATTTTACATCAACAATCATACTTAGATATCAACAATAAACGACTTTTTATTATTAGTATTTATTTTATTTATAACTTCAACCCTTTTTTTCTATTTTCAATATATATATATTAATTCAATTAACTTTAACACCTTGTTTTTTTTTAAACAAAATATATATATATATTTTAAAATAAAAAAAATATTTGAAGAGGAAGACAATGTTATGAATATAATTGTATATAAAATAATAAAATTAATGTAAACAATAATAATCATAATTTATAAATAATTAATTAATTATTATTATAGAAGAGTCATGTATTTAAGTACATGACCGTTTGTGAAGAGGTACTTGCCTAGGTATATAAGAAAACCTTCACCCTCATTTGTAATCATCTCATATCTTCTATACACTTTTATATACTATGTATATGAACTTTGTTAATTATATTGGCATCAGAGGATTCCTATGAGTATACGAACCTTGTTGGTTACACCATCCACCCAGTATTTATTGATAACTAAATTAAAATTCTAGAAACCCTATTTCAAAATAAACACATCTACTTGAGTAATTATAAAAATATTAATTAGGTAACAAAAATAATTATTTTAGATGAACCTATGAAAATTTATCAAAAATAATAAAAATTTCTATAAAATTAGAAAAACATATCATTATTATAAGAGAATGAGAAAATATGTTTAATTACAAAGATGTATGATTATGAAAAATGACAATTCTTGTGAATGATTATATGAAAAAATATTTTTGGATCAATAAAAGATACATATAATTACAAATATATAATTATGAAGACATGAATAACAAACACTTGTAATTCATGTCTAATATTTTTTTTTTTAATTAGGCATTTTGCATTATTTCAAATGAGGATTACATATATCAAAAAAATTATGCTACTCATCTTCTCGAAGGGAAACCAAACCATTAATATAAGTTTAGAGTCTTAAGACTTTTAAGACCTTGTTTAACTATAACATATTGTAAATAGAAACTTTTAAAAATGGGCTAGCCATGCCAGACCTTGAGATACATCAAAATGAGAAGAGAAAAAAAAACTACTAGTGTTGGAAGCGAAAAACCAATGAGTCGTAATAATTATTGGGAAAAAGCTTCAGGAATTTGCACTGGCTAGTCACTAACCTCATACAAGGAAAAGGAGATGTTAGTGGATCTCTTGGTTAGAATGCTCAACTTGCAGTCTATGCTATTAATTTTTTCCTCCATCTTTGTCAATCTAATAGAATTCTTTTGTTAAGTCCTCCTCTACCTCCCTATGTCACATGCAATATCCAAATAATTCTTAACCTTTTGCTAGCTTTATGCCATGATCGATGAAGTGACAGGAGTGCACGACATGCACCATGTATAGTGGGAGTTCCAACACCTTTTTGTGTGAGTTGTAATCACATAAAGGTTTGGCGGCTGGGGGGGTTGTGGGGAGGATGACCACGAGGGAACACCTGCTTCTGGGAACCCTCCCTGGGGGATAAGGTCTTTCATAGCTAGGTCACGATAGTGAATTTGAATGGATTATAGAATGTCCTCACTCTGATCCAAGTGAAGGGGGTGAGTTGTTATGCTAAGACCAAAATTCGCTAGCTTGTTAGCTAAATTGTTGCCTTCCCTGCGAACATGAGAGAGGAGTGGAGTTGTGAATTTTGTCAGGAGTTTTATCGCAATACATATTCAACCTTCCAACCTCCATCCCTTATATACTTAGGGATCATTTTATCCGCATTGGATTTTATAAAAGATATTGATAATGGTCTTAGAATATCCTTCAATAATGAGCTTGTGATTTTTTTTAGAGATAGCGATTGAGAAACCCTCTTGTAGTGCTTAGATTTTAACAACATTTTTAGTTTTGAGACCTATGGCACCTGCATAAACATGTAGAATATTCCTATTATAATTATGAAAGATTCAACCATAATAAGCATGACCTAGATTTCAAATCGAGGCCTCATCAAATTTAAGTTTGATGAAGTCCTCCAGGGGGGGACTGGAAGGAAGGGCTAGAAGGGAATAAATTAGGGATAGATGGAGTCTTTCATAAGGAATAGGGGGAGAGACCCACTTCAGTTAGAATGAGTTTTTAAAGTTGATTTCATTCCCAATCATTGGAGGGCCAAGGAAGAGAAGAAATTTTTTCCCTTATTTTATTTAGGATATATTTTTAGATAAATTTTGTGGAGGTCTCGATATTCTTAAATGTTCATCCATTACACTCCTTCCAAATCTCCCATAGGATGAATATTTGGATGAGTTTCCATGCTCTATTGACAATGGGATTAATAAGAGCGGAGTCATGCCATATTTGTAGAGTGGAGAGGGCATTATTTTGTATTTTTTGGGTTAGTTGAAAGAGCATAACAAGGTGGTCCTAGATGGAAGAAAAGAAGTTGCAGCTATTGAGAAGATTATTGGCATTTTCTTAATTGGAGAAACAGATAAGATATATTGAGGGGCCAGTAGAGATTTTTATGGGCCAATGATTCGATAAGACTCAAAATTGGTGTCTGAAATATAGACAGACTTTTCTATGAGTAATCTATCAAGTCTTGAAGCTATTTGAGATATGCCTTCTCACTTATTTTTCTAGATGTATAAGTCAATGTGTGTGTTCAGATCTATTTGTTTGAAGTTATTGATAAAATCCACAAAGAGGGGTATTTTTTTATTGATTCCACAAATCCCACCTTTATGTTCATTGAGATATTTTATCATGTTAAAAACCCCACCTATATTCCATAAGTTCCACCATATAAATTTTGAGGCTCTTTGGAGGTTTTGAAGGAATTTTTTTTTTCAACGTGAATACTGGGGCCGTAAACATTGGCTATTAAACTTGAACTAGTTAAACCGATGGTTTGAAAGTTATCACTTAGGATTCAAGTCAGAGTAAATGAATCATGAGGAGTAACTGAGGGAGGTTTCCATGTGATAGAAATGCCTCTAATTCTCCTTGTGCATCCTGGGCTAGAAACTCGTAGTTTCTCCAAAATTCTTTAAAATCACTTTTAGAGATTCAAAAGAGCATTTCTTTTCCTAAATCATTAAAATATCAGGGTGTTTTTAGCGGATTTTTTTTAGGATACTTTCCTTGGATTTCCCATTAATACCGCTAGCGTTGCAAGACATGACTTTCATTGATGATTGTATGAGGAGGGTTGAAAGATTACATCCATTAGTGACACTCACTTAGTATTCACCAAGTAATCCCCTAGGTCATGTAGTAATTTGCTATTGATTTTCCACCCTTTTTTATTTGTTCTTTTGTAATACTCAATTGATATATGGGAGCATTTCTTTTGATTCCATGATATGAAAAATAAGAGATGTGGTTAGGGGTATTACCTAGTTTGTGAGATTGACAAAGAATTAGATATTAATTTTAGATATTTTCTCTAGTGATGATTTCAACTTTCTCCTTGGGAATGACTGTCGGGTGTTTGTTTTCCCATTTTCTATAATATATTTTAGATCAATGTTTTGTAGATAAATGTCTTTCAAATTAATCACAAAGACATTTATATACAATATGGATCACAAAAGTCTCAAATCTAACAAAGTCTTCTTTGTCGAGGTGGAATATCTAAACCTGTGGCTTCATGAATAAGCCAACCCAATTCATGGAATATGATCCGCCAAGAATTATGTGGCCGCTATCCTCTACATTGTTGAATATGGTTGTGAAGAAACCCATGGACCCCAACTTGGGGTCGAGATCCCCTTTGAGTGTCCATTTTTTTTAGATCCAATTGCACAGGGTTTTTTCAAGGGTCAGATACCTACAAATGTATATTATGACATGCCCTCTCATATATTCAACCTTTTCCCCTATTTTTCTAATGCAATTTCTATAAGGGGATCTTTGATTGTCTGAGGAAGGCAGGAACCATTAGCTTTTGGATTGTTAATTGGGTGAGTAGTAGAGGTAGTAGTTGCAACTTCATTATAGGTAATATTAGATGGATTTGTCATTGGTTATGGTTTGTGAGCTGAGGTATTGTTGAATTTGTGCGAGGTAGCCTAATTGGCTTCAGAAGCATGAATAAAATTTATATAAAATATATTCATAATAGACTTTAGGGATCTAACTTAGATGGAATGCTATAAAATATTCTTAAGAGTAGTCACAAATCAAGGTTGAGATTAATATCAAAAGTAGTTATCCCCTTTTTTCATATTAATTAAATTTGTTAACTAAAAATTAATGAAACTTCATATAAACATGAGTTGTGGTTTTTTGAACATGTGGTATTAATAATTCGTGGCATTGTAATAAAACTTATTTAGAAATTACCATTTTCCATGATAAAATTGGGGAAATATCCATGATTAAAAATTTTGTTACATGTTTTAATAATAATAATGAAATTATAATTTGCTTAATTATATATATCTTTTCATTGTCTCATAAATTAATTTTGATGAAATTATTCGAATAACAATGTTTTTAAAATCTCAAACATCTAACTATATATAATGTTTCAAAACATTTACCCAAACTATTTACATAAACTATTTAATATGGAGTACAATTTTGAAATTGAATTTCTTATTAACCCTACTTTAACCTTAGCATTTTTTTTCACTATAATAAAAACTAATCAATACAAGTAAAAGATATACCATTAGATATAAGTCTCTAAAACACCATCAATTTGTGCAAGTCCTAACTTGGGCATACAAAATTGAATTGATATGATAATTTATTAGACTTCTTTTGACTAAAACTATAAGTTATAATAAATAAGTCTCAAAAGACATATAACAACCCTCGTTGATTTTTAAGAAATGTTTGGTTTGTATAGAGTTTACTTATTAAATGGTGAAAAAAAGTGATGTTGAATTTTTATTTTTAATGAAAGACATCTAATTTTTACTAATTATTTTGAAATTTTGATTTATTTATTTTAAAAAAAATTATATTACAACCAATAAAAAGAAATATAAAAACTCAAATGTATCACAACACACATTCTATCTATACATATCACGCTGAAAATTAACATTATCCCTAACATCTTTTACCATGTAGTAATTATATGGAAATCACGCACTCTTGAATATAAAGATCATAGGCTCAAATTTAGTTTGAGTTAGTTTTATATATATATATATAAAACTAACTTGAATATTCTTAAAAGATATTCCAAGATTGTATTGAATGGAAATTAACATATATTCAAATTAAATTTTAGACTACACAATAAAGAGTGTGTAAAGGTGTTTAATGAAATATTTTACAAATTCCACCAAAATACACACCGTTTCGCACAAACTCTAAACATCACTTATTGGCCCCACCAACACGTTTTTTAATTCGACATTGCTATAGGTGTTTTTGGATCTTTTCAAATCTATTTATGACTGAATGAGGGTGAAACACTTTATGAGTGAATGTGCATGTGTTTGTTGAATTTCTTCATCGATTACAATAAAAAGTGGTTATATATATATAGACGGGTTAATAATACTTAAACAAAGTTGATGAAATTAATGGAAGAGATAGGATGTTAAAATCCACAGATTACTAAGTTAAAGCTTTATATATTCATTGAAACTCCTCAAAACATTAAAATTACACTTTTATACTGTAAACATTGTGTAATAGTTTTATAATGTAAATATTGTGTAATAGTTTTATGCGGTAAACGTTGTAAATTACACAGCATTTTACTATTTTAATGTTTTTAATATTTTTTTAAAATGTAATTGTAAACTACACAGCATTTTACTATTTTAATGTTTTTAATATTTTTTTAAAATGTATTTGTGAATAATGTATTAGTGTAAATTTAATTTTAAGGTTAATTTAATTGGTTAGTAAAGTATTTTTGCCATAAGAAGTTATGGGTTTAATTTTCCTCACACATTTTTGGGTTGTGGATGTAGCACTCTTTGGAAATATACAAATATTTTGTGGACGTAAGAAAAATATTTCATGTATGTAGTGCTCTTGGGGATATACAAATATTTTGTGGATGCATGAAAAATATATTTCATGCATGTAGCTCTCTCTAGAGATAGAAAAATGTTTGTGAATGTATTTAATGGATGTTAGTGCTCTCCGAAAACATACAAATATTTTGTGGATGTAAGAAAAAAAATTGGTGGATGTAGCGCTTCCCATAATTACATGTAGCACTCCCAGAGAAACGAATATTTCGTGGATGTAGCACTCCTCACAGATACAAATATTTTGTGGATGTAAGAAAAATATTTCATGGATGTAGCGCTCCCTGGAGATATACAAATATTTCAAATATTTCGTGGATATAAAAAAAATGTATTCCCTTAGAGTGGATCTACATAATACACATATTATGTGGATTCAATAGATGTAGAATATTATGATATTTTGTATAACACTCCCCAAAAATATTATGTGGAGATAACACTCTTCAATCTCTAAAGTAATAAACCACATTAAAAAAATATATATATAATATATTTTACATTTTTTAACTTAAATTTATTTTACATGAAAATCAATTTTTTAAATCTAAACATCAAAAAAATTAATCATCTTTCTTATAATAAATGTAAAATTATAATAAAACTTAACCCTAATTTTATAAATAAATAAATTAATATATATTATAGATCAAACTAATATTAAAAGAATTACGCATTTTTCCATTTAAACATAACTAAAAGCATAAACATAAAATTATGATGTTCACTCTTTATATATATTAAAAAATAATGTTTTCTCCACAAATCTCCATGACAGAAACAAAATAAAAAAATTAGGCACCACACATTTTGGCCATAACTATGACGAGAACAACCATCCTCCAATCAACCAAAAGTGATTCGTCAAAGCGCAGACCTAAACCTGGTATTTGGTGTGACCTAAACCTGGTATTTGCATGATAGTTTGCCGTCCAGATTGTGGATATGGTTTCTACCAATTCTTTTCTGGCGCCAATGATTATCTCTTCCATTGTATTCATTTTTTCTTGATTATTTGAAATCGCAAGAATGGACCCCGGTGTCTTTTTATATCAACTCTCCAACCATTTTGTCCTTGTCCGTAGCGCTTGCTAGCCCAGACACTGTTCATTATGATTGCAACTTGAAACTCGCTGGAAGTTCAGAATTTGAAGCCGTGCATCGTTTATTCAAATTTCAAACTATATTTAATTGATTCGGCCTACTTTTCTGTATGTAGGTAACTGGGTGTTTAAGAAAGCCATTTATTTAATGAGGTTTGGGAAACTTTATCTTTAAATTACGTTTAAGACACTCAAAACTCTCACAACACGGCTGTTAATTCGCTGTTGAACATGTATAGGTATCCGCTCTTGGCTGAGCAAATCACAAACTATAAATAGCTGAAGGACAATAGAATAGCCCTTCATTTTTAACTAATCTGATAAGTTGCCGTGATAGATAAATGTGAAAATATAATCACAAATCTAAAAATACAAATAATTTATAATTGAAAATAAATCAAAATATATTATTATTTAGATTTCTAATAATAAAATCAAAATTATTTGGTTTATATTTATCTTAATTACAGATTTAGCAAGTTTTTAGAGAAATTATTTTTTAGTTATAAATTTCTTTTAGAGTGTAAAACTGTCAAAAACATTTTCACTTAGAATTTGATACTCTTAAGGACTTCATCCCTAGTTTTTAATAAATATATATATTATTTTAAAATGTATAGATAGATTCAACACATTTAAAAAAAAATTAAGTATTTGGATTGTCTAAACTACATAACTTAAACTTGCAATTCCAACATATCTTTGTTCAATTTTAAACCAATTTAAATGAAGAAAAATCTAGAATATAAAACATTTTAACCCTAAGAATTTTTTTTCCTTTTAATATCTTTATATAATATGAACAGGTGACATTAAAATATTATATTTATGTATCATATTATTTACAAATAAAATGTTTTTTTCTCACTTAAGATATCCTTACATATAAACACACATTAATATACTTAACATTATATTGAAATATTTTATTTATTAGTCTATATAATTTTTTAATTATAATAATATTTTTTAAATGTGAATATTAATCTAAAATTAAAAAATTTAATGAAAACACAATTTTTAAAAATTTAATGAATACACATCTCTAAAAAGTAACTAAATTTTTTTTACTTTCAATCTTTTCGTAATTAACATTTGATGTATTTATATTGAAAAGGACATCAATATCTTATACATCTATTATTTTATTTTACAAATGATATAAAAAACAGATATCACAGAAATATCTAAATGTTAATTCATAATTGATATTAAATAAAAATATTTGCATTTCGATTACCAAAAAAAAAATCATGAGAAAGTAATTAATTATTAAATATTTTATAATATAATATAATATAACACACATACATATAATATATATTAACAAACATCGAATTTCTAAACCATTTCTATTAAACTTGTGAAGCAAACGACTTTAATAAATTTTATATACACCATTTTATGATCGGCCATCTTTAATCACGATTCAAACCCTCTATGATTGATGGCCGTGGAATCAATGATACATGTGCTAAATGGGCATTGGTTTTAAAATTCAACTCCCCATTCATGATTCTCACAACTATTGGGACCATAGTGAGACACATTTTGGTAGGCCTTAGATTCTGACCATCGAAATTCTGCTACAATAATGATGAGGCCACGTCTTTTACATCAGTAGCCAAAGATTTGCTGCAGTAAAGATGTTGGGTAGTGGGAAACTAAAATTTATATATATATACACAATGGCCTTGCAAAGGAGATTATCAGCTGTTCGGTTCGTGACGAAGAGTATTCAGGATGGGCAGGTCTCCTTGCAGCTCAAAAGAAGGGCTCAACCGCGGGATGTGGACCGCCAAGGAGGATATGATTCTCTCCGACTACATTCGAATTCATGGCCATGGTGGCTGGACAAATCTGCCCAAAAAAGCAGGTCAGCAAATCTCAAATAGTACTGATTTATCAATGCAGATGTAAATTTGTAGTGAGCAGTTAGATAAATTAGCGGAGAGATTTTGTTTTGCAGGTCTCATGCGGTGTGGAAAGAGTTGTAGACTACGTTGGGTGAACTATCTTCGTCCCCACATTAAACGTGGAAATATTTCCCCCCAGGAGGAGGAGCTCATTATTCGCCTTCACCGTCTTCTTGGCAATCGGTATGTGGAAATGACTTCAACATTAGCAGAGTTCACTTAGCAGAGTTCATCCATGAAGGTTGGATTTTAAAAATATATAAAAATTTGAGAGATGGAACTAGCTTTCAAAATATTTTCTAAAGATACAATATTCCTAAAAAAGTTTATAAAATATTTCTAAAACCTGAAATCAAATGAAATTGAGGGGAGTTACGAATAATCAATGCCATAGTACCATGTTAACATGTGTGTTAAAATTAAATTCAACATTTCATCCATTCTTATGTCAATTTTATGCATGCATATTGCAGGTGGTCGCTGATAGCAGGACGACTGCCTGGGCGAACAGACAATGAAATCAAGAACTACTGGAACTGTCATCTGAGCAAGAAGATTCCGTCCATCACCCAATCTCAATCTCAACAGAATGGTACCAAAAATATGAAAACGAGTTCAAAATCTGCTCCCCTTAAAAATTCTGTATTAAAACCCACACCCATGAGAGTAAAAACTGCGGTAATGGGTAATCTGCCCTCGTCCCTGTCAGATTCTAGATCTGAAGTGTTCTGCAGGGAACCGGCTACAATGGCGGTACAGACGAATGGAATTGAAGTTATTTATTCTGATCAAAGAAATGTGCAGGGCGTTAACTGTTTAACCAATGGTCAGGATGATGGAATGGAGGATTTCTTTGATAACATACTCCAGGTAGATTGGATTCAAGAACTTGATTTTGATTTCATTGATGATTGTATGAGGAGGGTTGAAAGATTACATCCATTACTGACACTCACTTAGTATTGACCAAGTAATCCCCTAGGTCATGTAGTAATTTACTATTGATTTTCCACCGTTTTCTATTTCGTTCTTTTGTAATACTCAATTGATATATGGGAGCATTTCTTTTGATTCCATGATATGAAAAATAAGAAATGTGGTTAGGGGTATTACCTAGTTTGTGAGATTGACAAAGCATTAGATATTAATTTTAGATATTTCTCTAGTGACTTTCTCCTTGGAATGATTGTCGGGTGTTTGTTTTGCCATTTCTCTATAATATATTTTAGATCAATGCTTTGTAGGTATATTGCCTCAAAATACTCTGCATTAAGATGGTCGTGACTGGTTTTCCTAATACCTTATGTTTTTTGCTTTTCTCCTTCAACAATTGTCTCATTTTTTTCCGGCTACTGGAATATTGTGTGTCGGTTATGGATCACAACATTTTAAGTGGTTAGATTCTCTATTCCTATTTTGGTGGCCCTCCTTTTATTGGTGACCTTGGTAGATCTATACTGATTTAAGGATAGATTTATTTATTTTGTTAGATTTGGTTTGTTGGGCATTCTTAGAACAGATGGCCATATTCGTGGCATTTTCACCATATAAATGGATTTTTTCATAATCTTAGTTTATCTTGTATTTCATCTTCACAACTCAACTGAATGCATACTAGGAGGGACTTGGATATGTTTATATAAGCATAAAGGTAGGCATGATGTGTATTGACCTTTCTTTATGGTATCCAAGATCATAGCAAAATTTGCTATGGCATTACCAATGCTTTTTAAGATGTTAGGGTCCCAAAACCCCTAAGGGAAAGAATAAAGGAAAATCCAGATTGGGTCATGAAAAAATTTTCTTTGTAGATAAATGTCTCTCAGATTAATCACAAAGACATTTACATACAATATGGATCACAAAAGTCTCAGATCTAACAAAGTCTTCTTTGTCAAGGTGGAATATCTAAACCTATGGCTTCATGAATAAGCCAACCGAATTCATGGAATATGGTCTGCCATGAAATATGTGGCCTCTATCCTGTACATTGTTGAATATGGTTGTGAAGAAACCCATGGACCCCAATTTTTTCAAGGGTCAGATACCTACAAATGTATATTATGACATGCTCTCTCATATATTCAACCTTTTCCCCTATTTTTCTAATGCAATTTCTATAAGGGGAGCTTTGATTGTCTAAGGAAGATAGGAACCATTAGCTTTTGGATTGTTAATTGGTTGAGTAGTAGAGGTAGTAATTGCAACTTCATTATAGGTCATATTAGATGGATTTGTCATTGGTTGTGGTTTGTGAGCTAAGGTATTGTTGAATTTGTGCAAGGTAGCCTGATTAGCTTCAAAAGCATGAATAAAATTTATATAAAATATATCCATAACAGACTGTAGGGATCTAACTTAGATGGAATGCTATAAAATATTCTTAAGAGTAGTCACAAATCAAGGTTGAGATTAATCTCAAAAGTATTTATCCCCTTTTTTCATATTAATTAAATTTATTAATTAAAAATTAAACTTCATATAAACATGAGTTGTGGGTTTTTGAACATGTGGTATTAATAAGTCATGGTATTGTAATAAAACTTATTTAGAAATTACCATTTTCCATCATAAAATTGGGGAAATATCCATGATTAAAAATCTTGTTACATGTTTTAATAATAATAATGAAATTATAATTTGGTTAATTATATATATCTTTTCATTGTCTCATAAATTAATTTTAATGAAATTATTTGAATAACAATGTTTTTAAAATCTCAAACATCTAACTATATATAATGTTTCAAAACATTTACCCAAACTATTTACATAAACTATTTAATATGGAGTACAATTTTGAAATTGAATTTCTTCTTAACCCTACTTTAACCTTCACATTTTTTTCAATATAATAAAAAGTAATCAATACAAGTAAAAGATATACCATTAGATATTAGTCTCTAAAAGACAAACAATTTGTGCAAGTCCTAACTTGGGCAAACAAAATTGAATTGATATGATAATTTATTAGACTTTGTTTGACTAAAAATATAAGTTATAATAGTCTCTAAAAAAACATATAACAACTCTGGTTGACTTTTAAGTAATATTTGGTTTGCATAGAGCTTACTTATTAAATGGTGAAAAAAGGTGATGTTGGATTTTTTAATAAAAGACATCTAATTTTTATTAATTATTTTGAAATTTCAATTTATTTATTAAAAATATATAATATATATATATATTTGAAAATAAACTTTATTAATAAAACAAATTTATGATTTATATTATGTATACCACTAATAAAAAAAATATAAAACTCAAATGTATCACAACACCACATCCTATCTATACATATTAGATAATGAAAATTAACATTTATCCCTAACATCTTTTACGATGTAGTAATTATTTGGAAATCACACACTATTAATATAAAAATCATATGCTCAAATTTAATTTAATTTAAGTTGAGTTATATATATATATATATATATATATATATATTACTATTTGAAACACTATTGAATATAAAGATCATATAACTCAAATTTAATTTAATTTGAGTGAGTTATATAAAACTTGAATAATCTTAAAAGATATTCCAAGATTGTATTGAATGGAAATTAACATACATTCAGATTAAATTTTAGACTAAACAATAAAGAGTTTTAGACTAAACAATAAATAGTGTGTAAGGGTGTTTAATGAAATATTTTACAAATTCCACAAAAATACACACCGTTTCGCACAAACTCTAAACATCACTTATTGGCCCCACAACACGTTTTTGTAATTCGACATTGCTATAGGTGTTTTTGGATCTTTTCAAATATATTTATAACTTAATGACAGTGAAACACTTTATGAGTTAATGTGCATGTGTTTGTTGAATTTCTTCGTTAAAATATATATATATATAAAAACAAAGTTGATGAAAATTAATGGAAGAGATAGGAGGTTAAAATCGACATATTACTAGTTAAAGTTTTATATATTCATTGAAACTCCTCAAAACATTAAGATTATAGTTTTATACGGTAAACATTGTGTAATAGTTTTATATCGTAAATATTGTGTAATAGTTTTATGTGGTAAACATTGTAAATTACACAGCATTTTACTATTTTAATGTTTTTAATTTTTTTTTAAAATGTATTTGTGAATAATGTATTAGTGTAAATTTAATTTTAAAGTTATTTAATTGGTTAGTAAAGTATTTTTGCCATTAAAAAGTTATGGGTTTAATTCTCTTCACACATTTTTGGGTTGTGGATGTATCATTCTTTGGAAATATACAAATATTTTGGGGATGTAAGAAAGATATTTTGGTTATGAGTTTAATTCTCTTCACAGATTTTTTGGTTGTGGACGTAGCACTCATTGGAAATATACAAATATTTTGGGAATGTAAGAAAGATATTTCCTGTATGTAGGGCTCGCGGAGATATACAAATATTTTGTGGATGTAAGAAAAATATATTTCATGCACGTAGCCCTCTTCAGAGATAGAAAAATGTTCGTGGATGTATTTAATGGATGTTAGTGCTCCCCGAAGAAATACAAATATTTCGTGGATGCATGGCTCCTAGATTTACAAATATTTTGTGGATGTAAGAAAAAAAATTGGTGGATGTCGCGCTCCCCATAGTTAGATGTAGCACTCCCAGATATACAAATATTTTGTGGATGTAGTACTCCCACGGATACAAATATTTCGTGGATGTAGCGCTTCCTGGAGATATACAAATATTTCGTGGATGTAAGAAAAATGTATTCCATTTGAGTGGATCTACATGATACACATAATATGTGGATTCGATAGATGTAGCGCTCCAAAAGATATTCTGATATTTTATATAGCGCTCCCAAAAATATTATGTAGAGATAACACTCTTCTAGAATATCACGCTGAAAATTAACATTATCCCTAACATCTTTTACCATGTAGTAATTATATGGAAATCACGCACTCTTGAATATAAAGATCATAGGCTCAAATTTAGTTTGAGTTAGTTTTATATATATATATATAAAACTAACTTGAATATTCTTAAAAGATATTCCAAGATTGTATTGAATGGAAATTAACATATATTCAAATTAAATTTTAGACTACACAATAAAGAGTGTGTCAACCGGTATTAAAGGAATTAATCATCTTTCCGATAATCCAAACCTACAAAAACATAAAAAAATTATTGTAGAATTGAGACTTCTCTGATTAGTTCATACTTGTAAAAAGAGCATTTCAGTGTAAATCACATAAAAAGAAAATATTTGGTCGACGCGTTTTCGAACCAACTAATGTGGTTAATCATCAGGACGATGAACCACATTAGTGGTTCGAAACGCGCTCGACCAAAGTTCTTCTTCTGTGATTTACGCTCGAAACTCATCTTAACAAATAAAAAAATTAATGTTTTCCCATTTTTATTATATATTAAAAAATAATGTTTTTAATATTACCTGCACCCTCTCCATGACAGAAAACAAAAAAAATTAGGCACCAAAAGCTTTGGCGGTAATTATGACGAGAACAACCATCATCGAATCAACCAAGAGTGATTCGTCAAACTTGGCGCAGACCTAAACCTGGTGTTTGGTGTGACCCATATTAAAACAAATGCCTAACGGTCTCTTCAACATTAGTTGTTGTTCAATGATCACGAGAAGGTTCTTGAGCGCACAATTTGGTGAAGTTATACCATGTTCTTCGTTGAATTAATGATATCTCCAATTTGCTGCTAGATATACGTCGTTGTTTGATCTGGCAACTTTGATTGAATGGTGTGATATTCAGCATATATTATAATCATTGTGATAGTTTGCCGTCCAGATTGTGGATATGGTTTCTGCCAATTCTTTTCTCGCGCCAATGATTATCTCTTCCATTGTATTCATTTTTTCTTGATTATTTGAAATAGCAAGAATGGACCCCGGTGTCTTTTTATATCGACTCTCCAATCATTGTGTCCTTGTCCGTAGCGCTTGCTAGCCCAGACACTCTTCATTATGATTGCAACTTGAAACTCGCTGGAAATGCAGAATTTGGGGCCGTGCATCGTTTATTCAAATTTCAAACTATATTTAATTGATTCGGCCTACTTTTCTTTATGTAGGTAACTGGGTGTTTAAGAAAGCCATTTATTTAATGTGGTTTGGGAAACTTTATCTTCCCTGAAATTCGGGAAGCAAAATATGTAGGAGGAAGTTTTAAATGGAGTTTAAGACACTCAAAACTCTCACAACACACCTGTTAATTCGCTGTTGAACATGTATAGGTATGCGCTCTTGGCTGCGCAAATCACAAACTATAAACAGGGGAAGGTTCATTTTTAACTAATCTGATAAGTTGCCGTGCTAAGAAATAACACAAATCTAAAAAAACACAAATAATTTATAATTAAAAATAAATCAAAATATATTTTTATTTAGATTTTAATAATAAAATCAAAAATTATAATTAGTTTATACTCATTTAATTATAGATTTTAGTAAGTTTATAGAGAAATTAAATTTTTTTAGTTATAAACTTTTTTTAGACTTGCAAAATTGTCAAAAACATTTTGTATCTAGACATTTGATTACTTCTTAAGACTTCATCTCTAGTTATATATATATATAATATATATATATATTATTATATTATAATAATGTCATAGAATTAGATAATTCAACACATTTAAAAAAAAATTAAGTATTTGGATTGTCTAAACTACATAACTTAAACTTGCAATTCCAACATATCTTTGTTCAATTTTAAACCAATTTAAATGAAGAAAAATCTAGAATATAAAACATTTTAACCCTAAGAATTTTTTTTCCTTTTAATATCTTTATATAATATGAACAGGTGACATTAAAATATTATATTTATGTATCATATTATCTACAAGAAAATGTTTTTTTTCATCATTAATATACTCTCTACATATATACACATTAATATTATTTAAACATTATATTGAATATTTATTTATTAGTTACATCAAATTTTTTAATTATTAATAATATTTTTAAATGTCACAATATTATCTTATATTAAAAAATTAATGAAATACGCATCTTTCTAAAAGTAACTACTTTTTTTACTTTCAATTTTTGTATATTAACATTTTATGCATTTTTTTATATTTAAAAGTGAAAATATCAATTTTTATTACATCTAATTACTTTAATATTTACAATTTGATAAAAAAACATTATTTCACAGAAATATCTAAATATTTTATTTACAATGGATAATAAAAATAAAAATATATTTACATTTCCATATTACCTTAATTTTAATTAAAATAAACCATCCATACATATATACATTTACATTTTTATTTATTTAAACATCCCATTTCTATGTATCTGATGCTTATATGCAGACGTCTTCAAATTTTTGTAATGTATGATAACAGTAATTGGTCTTATGATTGTCCTATTGAAAGCTTATTATTTCATTGTCATACTATTGAGATATATAAATCATATCATCAATTTCTACATGATCTTCCATATACTATTTGCTACATGATGTATATTCTCATCTTATATGAATATAATGCAACAAAAATTCTAAACTATTTCTATTAAGCCTGTGAAGCAAACGACTTTAATAAATTTTATATACACCATTTTATGATCGGCCATCTTTAATCACGATTCAAACGCTCAATGATTGATGGCCGTGGAATCAATGATACATGTGCTAAATGGGCATTGGTTTTAAAATTCAACTCCCCATTCATGATTCTCACAACTATTGGGACCCTAGTGAGACACATTTTGGTAGGCTTTAGATTCTGACCATCGAAATTCTGCTACAATAATGATGAGGCCACGTCTTTTACATCAGTACCCAAAGATTTGCTGCAGTAAAGATGTTGGGTAGTGGGAAACTAAAATTTATATATATATATATACACACAATGGCCTTGCAAAGGAGATTATCAGCTGTTCGGTTCGTGACGAAGAGTATTCAGGATGGGCAGGTCTCCTTGAAGCTCGAAAGAAGGGCTCAACCGCGGGATGTGGACCGCCAAGGAGGATATGATTCTCTCCGACTACATTCGAATTCATGGCCATGGTGGGTAGACAAATCTACCCAAAAAAGCACGTCAGCAAATGTCAAACAGTACTGATTTATCAATGCAGATGTAAATTTGTACGGAGAAGTTAGATAAATTAGCGGAGAGATTTTGTTTTGCAGGTCTCATGCGGTGTGGAAAGAGTTGTAGACTACGTTGGGTGAACTATCTTCGTCCCTACATTAAGCGTGGAAATATTTCCCCCGAGGAGGAGGAGCTCATTATTCGCCTTCACCGTCTTCTTGGCAATCGGTATGTGGAAATGACTTCAACATTTATTCACTTAGCAGAGTTCATCCATGGCGGTTGGATTTTAAAAATATTTAAAAATTTGAGAGATGGAACTAGCTTTCGAAATATTTTCTAAAGATACAATATTCCTAAAAAAGTTTATAAAATATTTCTAAAACCTGAAATCAAATGAAATTGAGGGGAGTTACGAAGAATCAATGCCATAGTACCATGTTAACATGTTGTGTGTTAAAATTAAATTCAACATTTCATCCATTCTTATGTCAATTTTATGCATGCATATTGCAGGTGGTCGCTGATAGCAGGACGACTGCCTGGGCGAACAGACAATGAAATCAAGAACTACTGGAACTGTCATCTGAGCAAGAAGATGCCGTCCATCACCCAATCTCAATCTCAACACAATGGTACCAAAAATCTGAAAACGAGTTCAAAATCTGCTCCCCTTAAAAATTCTGTATTAAAACCCACACCCATGAGTAAAAACCGCGGTAATGGGTAATCTGCCCTCGTCCCTGTCAGATTCTAGATCTGAAGTGTTCTGCAGGGAACCGGCTACAATGGCGGTACAGACAAATGGAATTGAAGTTATTTATTCTGATCAAAGAAATGTGCAGGGCGTTAACTGTTTAACCAATGCTTACGATGACGGAATGGAGGATTTCTTTGATAACACACTCCAGGTAGATTGGATTCAAGAACTTGATTTTGATATACAGAAGACAAGCCCACGGTCGCTGGGCTTGTTACTCTTGGAATCTGAAGAGGACTGGGAGGGATGAAATGTTAGCAAAGCTGGGATCCATGATCGTAGATAGATACCATACGCATAATCACCGGATAATATATTCTTAAGAAAAGTAATTACGTTGAGCTTCGCACATAAATCGTTTGTTAATTATAATTTTAATATAATTTGTAT
>APFE031275353.1:28997-54032 GCA_000404065.3 Pinus taeda | reverse complement strand
AAAAAAAAATCAAAATCCACCCCTAAATTACCATTTCATTTATATAACTATATTTGCACAACTTAGACCATAATTATTTAGATTGCAAATTATAACTACCTGAGTGAGTGGATTTCAATATGGAGTTGTCTATAATGCGACTTTTTGGAGATTCTGGTGACGGAATATTGAGGTTAAATCTTGATTTGTTGCAGTTAAAATGGTTTTTTCACTGCATATTTGGCTTCAGCACCTTGAAAAACCCGTGGGACGCTTTCATTGTGCAAAAACTAGCTATCAAACTTGTGATTCCAATAAATTGCTACCAGATTTTGACCGGAAAAACCTACCAGAAAAGCTTTCAAAAAATCGCATTATAAACCACTGCTTTCAATATTTTCCCTTGTTAGGTTAGGATCAAATTAGAAATTCAATGCTCTCATAATTTAAGGATCCTCGGTCATAATTGTGGTGGGTAGGGAATCGATGTCTTTCGACTAAAAAACAACACATTATGGAAGCATCGTCCGGAGAATCCCACGAGGGTCAACGAAAATTTTAATTGGAAGGAAATGAGCGTTTGATAAAATTAATGTTTGCAGTCGTCGTATGATTGCTTTATTATCTCACTGAAATGACTTGTAAAAATAAGTCATTTGTATTTTTTCTGTTACTATTAGGCAGATTGGAATGGGGCATATTAAAATAGAAGAGTGGTCGGTCTTTCCATTGAATATGTCGGATTCGTGAAATTTAAATTTTCATCTATGGAGATTTTGGAAGGGTTTTCTCTCTCAACCAATATTGTGAAAAAGTTGTGGTTGTTACTCATGAATAAACAATGTGGCGGTTGTTTACGATTTTAAATAATTTAATTTTGGAAAGTGGAACTAAGTCATTTGAGATAGTAGAATATAAAAATAATAAAAGGCATAAATATTAATATTTATAAATTAAATATAAAGTAATAGAAATAGTTATAAAGTTGTTATAAATTAATAATATATTTTTGTGTAAAGTGAGATAGAAGGAGTTGGAAGGATGATTTATAGTTTTTATGAATAAAAGGAATATAGTTATGTTTGGGCCTATGAACCACAACAAATAACTAAGCAGAACACTAACCTTGTGGAAAGGTTTAGATGTAGCGAGGGATAATAATTTAAAAAATTAATAATCCGTGGAGATTCCATGGTGGTGATAAGAAAATTTTGCTGGCACTAGCTGGAGAATGCTCAAAGATTCCTCCAATTGTGTCCCAGATAACTCTCCTACCCTCACAATTTGATTAACTATCCTATCTCCATATTCTCTACCATTTGGATGTTGATGCAAACAAACTTTGCTAATGTGGGATCCCATTTGGGGCAAGGTATAATTGAATTTGCAGATGGGGGGCAGATCCGGGCCCCACTCTTGTGACTGCAAGAATAATAAATTACACAATCTACAAGCTCGATCAAATCAAATAGGCGGGTTCAAATTTCAAAAGAATTTAATGAGAAAAACCAAGCGACTCTTCATCCATGATGGATGAGGGATGGAAAAGCACACTTGGGTCTTGGGCATACAATAATTGTTCCGCTCTACATGCAAGTGATTTGTACACCTAGAGGCACCATCTTGGAAGGTGACGAGTTTTAAATATGAAGCATACCCTTCACACAGGGCCGAGGGTCTCACTGAAGAATGTTTCGTATAGGTGCATTCAATTCCTCATGTGAACTCACTGCATGAGGACTAATAGGATGACAAATGAATTTATCACGATGCAACTCTTGAGTCCAGAGTTAATGCTCATTTTAGGGGAGTGATTACGCAAGTAGGCTATGGATCCACTATATAAGCTAGGAGGTAGCAATCACTAATATAGCAAGAGAACTTTAAGACATTTTTTTAAGACAAAAGAAATATTTTGTCTTAAAAAATCACTTTTTATTTTAGTTATTTTACATTAAAATTTAATATCAATTGAATTTCCTTAAATATAAACTTTAAGACAAAAACAGTTTGAGACAAAAATATTTTAAGACAAAACTTTATATTTAAGACAATAATAGTTTAGGACAAAAATATTTTAAGACAAAAGCAGTTTGAGACAAAAATATTTTAAGACAAAACTTTCTATTTAAGACAAAAATAATTTAAGACGAAAATATTTTGAGACAAAACTTTATATTTAAGACAAAATTAGTTTGAGACAAACATTTAAAGACAAAACTTTATATTTAAGACAAAAAGAATTTAAGACAAAATTATTTTAAGACAAAACTTTATATTTAAGACAAAAATAGTTTGAGACAAAAACATTTTAAGACAAAACTTTATATTTAAGACAATGCTCACTTTAGATGAAACCTATTTAATACAATTAACAATTAAGACACAAACATATCAATTTAAGACAATATTATCTAACAACTTCAAAATTGACTCTAATAGTGCGCCCTAAGTCCACCAGCTTGTAGGCAACTACTATCTTGTGCATATATCGAGGTTGTTATTTTACTTACCATTCACATTATCTTATATAAAAACAATGATTTGTTGGGCTCTTTGTTTTATGGGGGTAGTCGACTAAGAAGAACACGACAACTTTTACTGAAAAGATTTATCGAACATCAATTCCTCTTCTATCCCTTTCATAACTGCTAATACGACTAGAGACAACTTATCAATCGTTGCATTCAACACTGCTACACAGAGGGGGATTTTAAGACAATTTTTTAAGAGAAAAGAAATATTTTTTCTTCAAATTTTCAATATGAGGCACTAGAAAAAAAAGGTAAAGGTAAAGGATTAGGGGTCCATCTACTAGCATTCACCAAGTGGTTGGTTTACCATGGTTGTGAATTGATATTCAACAAAGGAAAAGTGTTCTTGAGACACATAACCACGGGGTAGGTGAAGCAGATCGGGGTTCATGTGAAGAACCTTTATACGCTAAATGTGGAACATTGTGCTGCATTAATCACTAAGGCGGAGAAAGTGCAAGTCGCAATGTTGATGAACTTTGGCACAAAATACTAGGTCATTTGCATCATGGTACCTTGAATATTATACAACAAATAACAACTGGCCTCCCTAAAGGAGCACTTAAGAAGTAGGGTATATGAAAAGGATGTACATTGCAGAAGTACATAAAATCCACATTCCATGATCAGGACAAGAAAGCACATGCAATCCTAGAAAGGATCCACTATGATGTTTATGGAGCTTTCTCGACAACTTACACTGTCAGACACAAATATTTTTTCATTTTTATTGATGACTTCTCATGGAAGTTTTGGATCTTCTTCATGTGGAAGAAAGATGAGATATTCTCCAAGTTCGTAGAATTTAAGGCATTGGTTGAAAAATAAGCTAGCAAGAAGCTGAAGGCTCTATTGTAGTGACTGCAACACCCTCGAAAATTTTGGCCTGCACTTAAATTTTCGAGCCTACTATGGATATGTGGTCGAACATTCCTTAGTCACTTATTGGTAAGTTGATGATCTCAAGCACCCCTTTTCGATCTTAAGAGTCGTTCATGCTTTTATCTTTACATTGAATGTGTCATCTTTAGGCACCGGGGTTATCTCTTGTCATGCAAAGGGAGGTTTGTTTTTCTTCAAGGGGAAATCTTTATGAGAATGGGTTGTCCTCACCACATAGACATGTTTCACACTCTTACACAAGTGTCTCCTTTATCCTTCCAAATTCTATCATCAGAGTCGCACTTATCGTAAGTTGCCACAAAGGTTGTTGCATTAAGTGAAGTATGTGCTATATGTTATGGATGGTCTATGGTTTATCGCTAATTTTTCAAGTGTGTGATCGTAGTCAAGTTTTATCACTGTTCACATCAATTCCATTGATCCCACACTTAGCTCAATTTTGCAGTTTCCTTAGCAACCTAGCCTTATCCAACTTTCCTAACCTGCACACTTCACATATGTAACCCTCAAGCTTTTCCCTTACCTGTTGGAACTTTGCAATGCGTAGAAATCCCAACCTCCCTTAGCATTCAAAATTGCGCAGTGGTTTCCTCCAATGTCCTTCCCTCAGCCGGAACCCACTATGTATGGAAACTATGTAGTTTTTCCCTTGACTACCCAATCTGCCTTGCATCCTAAAATTGTGTAGATGTGTCCTCCCAGGGCCTCATCCCATAACAGTGCCTTGCATCCTAAAACTTTGTAAATGTGTCCTCCCAGGGCCTCATCTCGCAAAATTCACTTCCCACTGAAACTACACAATTATGTCTCTCAGGGGCCACGAAGAAAGATGACGTGATAGATGACTCTCAAGGAGCTTAAGAGAAAAATAAGCAAGCCAAAGAACCCAAGGTATGATAGAATATCAAGACCGCATGAAGACTCCATCTGATGCATAACCCTTTTGAGGCTAGGTATGGAAAACAAAGCACATCTTTTGAAATACACCTCTTACTGTAGCTTAAAAGTTTGCTTATCATTGTCCTATCATTCTGTCTTCAATGACATGCATGGTTTCAAGAATTGAAATGCATCCATGTGTTTCCTCTATGTGCATTGTCCCCTTTCACTTGTTTATTACATGTCTTAGAAGATGAAGAGTGTTACCACTTGTTTATTTATGCTACAGAGGTTACTACCAACATAATCTTATGACTAACTAGGTACGATGCAAGGCATCCTAAGTGGGATGAAAGACGTTTGATGATATGTATATAGTTAGTACACTCCTTTGCATTAATCCTTGCTTTGTATATTTCATGTACCCTCATTGCTTTTCAAATTTGGCGACCTATTGCCAGTAGTCTCTTAGTTATTTCCTGAAAAAATAGGGGAAGGAATTTCCTTCAACCTGATTTCTTGAAGGCTCTTCATAGAAAGTATAGAGCTAGGAGAAGGAGATGTGGAATCTCACTATCAAACTCTTGAAAATACTTTGCATGTTCGAATATATCCAAACGATTAAGCTGCCACTCAACAACATTGTCAATCTTGGAAGACTTAAGAAAGATCACATCTCTAGATATTATAAACTTCTTATTCACTTCATCATAGAGATGGTATGATTTGGGGGTATGAGTACCTAAAGAAGATACATTTGTGACTCCTTGCACTGAGTTTTTTTATCTGTTCCTTAGGTATGAAGGCATATAGGAGGAACCAAAAACCCTAAGATGCCTCAGTGAAGGAATGTGACCATACCACATTTCATAGGGAGTCTTGTTTCTAATAGCAAGAGATGGACACCTATTCTTTATATACACAACACATAGAACCACATCAGACTAAAACCTTATGAACTTAACATGTGAACTATGCCAAGTTCATAGTGAAAGTAATACATTCCAATGAACTATGTGTTGAAAAATGCAGCAAGAAATTCTCAATTTGATTTTTCCTTGATTAAATTGAAAAAATTCAAATTTCCACATCAACAGACAACTTGGATGGTGTTAACTTGTGTGACATGGCTTGTGTCACCTAGTTTACTCGGTAAATTCAAGTTGGAGGAGTTAGAGTTCAGTTCTGCATATGTGATTGCTAATTTGTAGCAATAAAGGTCAATTATCTCAGGTTGTTGTCAGTTAAACTAGTTCTAACTTTTGGAGGAACTAGTGGAAGGTCATTTAAGTAGTGGGAATTCAGTCAAACTTAGTGATCATCCAATTAACTAATCAATCAACCCAAAATAGTTGGGGCATGCAGAGAAGTCAAGTTACCTAATATTGGTGGAGATTCCAAAGCAGTTTTAATTTCTTGTAGCTCACACAGTTGCAAGAACTTACTATAACCATAGTGGAGGAGGTAGCTTGAGTAGGAGCTTCTTGTGAAATTGGAGAGAGAATGACTATTGGTAGCATTAATAGCCTACCAACAATTTGTTTTTGCACCACACTTCAATGTTTTGGGCAGGGTTTTTGAGGGTGGATAATTATTTCTGATGCTTTTTGGTCATGCACGTCCTCACTAAGTATATTGGGAGGTTTGTAATAGTTCCTTGCATGCACGTCCTCACTAAATATGTTTTGGGATGTTTGTACTAGTTCCTTGCAAATTTATGTTTGTCAAGGCTTAATTACTTATGATCTTAGGTGCTCACAACAGTCTGACAGTTTATGACACTCTCCAAATCAGCATTCCTAGAAGGATCCAACAAAACGACTTGAGAGGAGGATGAGAAGGGCGCACTCTTATTGGAACTAGCCTAGAACTAGTGGAATTGGTTGGTCCCAATGGTTTCAAAGTTGTACTAGTCTAGTTTGGTGGTTCAGATTGGCTAAGGTTGGTCTTGTATTGAACTGACCTTAAAACACCAAAGTGACTAGTTCTCTACTAAACTGACCAATTCTGAAGAATGTAGTGCAACATAGCTAATGACCACCAAATAATATTTTTTTAATAAAAAATACTTAAAAGGAAAAAAATATATCTTAACCCTAGGGCCCTATAAAACCTAACCCTAGTAATTAATGGTAATATTTAATTTTTAAAGTTAAAGTAAGAGTTTACATTCTCCTTATGTTTCCTTTTTTAAAAGGAAATATAAGGATAATGTCAACTTTTACTTTAATTTTTAATATTAACATTAATTATTTCGGGTTGTTTCAGAGTGGTTCCAACTTCATTCAATTTTGAGAAAGTCAAATTTTAGATCCCATTCAAAACTTAGTGGTGACTATTTGAACCGCTTCTTTGTAATGAGTCCTAGACTTCCAATTTTTCATGTGCATTTATTGCATAATCATAATCCTCATGAGTCTTTGCAGCATAAGTTGATCTTTAATCCATTGCAAGCACTTGACCTAGCTTAGGGAACCATCAGCTACCACTCCCAAGTTGCTCCTCAACGTTGAAAGTTTCTTTGGAAGCAGGCATTCATTTTATCCATTAGATCTTTTTGTCCATTGTGAGAGTCCAACAACACCCCTTCCGGCATATGCTTGACAATCCATCTAATCTTTACTTATACCTTATAAACACACTTAAATCTTGTGTCTCCAATCTAAAAGAGGAAGAACCGGAAAGGGCCTTCTTGGCCCTCTTCTCAACCCACAATATGTTTAGCTTCTCTCTTGTGCTTACACTCTAGTCTTCTTGCAACTTCAGAATGGTGAATCTTAAACACAGTCTCATGATGTGCATTCAGGGAGGCATAATTCACCCTTTACTTGCATGAAATTACCCCCCTATCATTCCCTTTATCTTTACATGCAAGAATATATTTTCCTTTTGGAGGACTGTTAATATCCCATCTCTATTCCACCTCCCTCTCCTACCCTCATGAACCAGATAAGCTGGATTTAACCACTTTCACTGTATCTGAGATAAACAACCCATCCAACTGGGTAGATTGAGTTGATACCCTTTTAGAAACTAAATCTATCCCTCCACAATGGTATGTCCCTCTCCAAACAACATCATCATGTTGTGTTCGAGATCTATCATTCCCATGATCACCATGAATTTCCCAGTCCTTCACTTACATATTTGGTAATGTTGTCATTTAGATCACTTAAAATTTGTTGTATTGTTGATTTTGTTATGCTTTCCTTTAATGGAAATATATCCCTAGTAGGCACAAGTAACCAAATTCAAGTTCTTATTGAACAATTTTGTTAACATACTTAATTTTCATTTTGACCTATTCGGTTTCAAATTCTAGTGTGGTTGGTTTCCTGATTGACTACTAGATTTCACCAAGTGGTTATTGATGATCATAGTTAGTTTACAGTGAACATTGAACTTTGCCTTGAAAAACAAGACCCAATAATATGCAATTATCATGGAACATTTCAGAGCTCATGCTTTTCTACAAAGGAATACACTATTTTCATTCATCAAGAAAAGTTATATGAGAAAAAACCAAGTGGTTATGCTTTTCAACATTTTCACCTACATTTCCTATCTATCGTTTTCTTATTGAATGGGAAAGTTGGGTTTTTGGGATTTTCAAATTAAAGTTCTACGTTGGTGGTGTTGGTCTCGCATTTTGGTCTCCTTCTAAAATCTTGTTTGGTATGTGCAAAACGAGAATTGGTGCAGCTTTTAGAGGTGCAATTTTTAAAGATATGAAAATTTTATATTGATTTAAGACATGCAATGTTCAATATCTTCATGATACCTTTTCTTGACATTCCATTCATAAAATTGAAATTTGTAACAAGCATAAATTTTACTAATTAATTATTATATTTATTATTACAAAATTGAAGACAAAGGAAGCATAATATATAATGTAGGTTTATGTGAATTGAAAATGTTAAGATAAAGGAAAATTATATAATGATAGGTGTACCATAGGGGTTGGGTTCCTTACCATTGACATATTCTATATAAGGAGGGATAAGAAGGAGAAGATGGCATCACTTTTGCTTGTGTAATTGAGAACAAGGCTAAGAAGAGACAATGTAGTAATGGATTGATGGATCATGCGTGACTTGTTTTTGAAATATCTGGAGCAATAAGGTCTATGGCTAGGTGAAGAGTAGAACTCCAAATATTTTTTGCAATAATCAATCTTGAGTGAATAGAATGTCATATCTACATAGACCTTTGTGAGAGTACTCTATTCTAGGTGAAAATAGAGTACATCATTTCCTTATTGGAAGTAATTAAACTTTTGTCATGGTATAATTTAATTATAAATATTTAAAATACGATATGTTTACAATCAATTTTATAAAGGGTTATGGGCTTCTTAAGTTTTTTGCTGGAATTTTAAATATTGAGATTGAAATTTGTAACAAGAATATAATGACCTCAATTCCTTGTGAATGTTATAAGTATCTACTATGTTTATTTTTTTCAAATCAAATAGAAATATGATCAACTTTGTTTTTGCTAATGAAAAAACACACAAACATATTTTATTATATAATATTTTTTGTTATTGTTAACAAAATTATTATCAACCATGGTTTATTTAGAAAATAACTTATATTAAACTATACAATGAATTATTAAATTGATGACTATTTAATATGGGTTGACTTTTACTGATGTTTCTATGGATCATCTTATAATGTTGTGGACTATTTAGAAGTCACGTCACTAGTAAGTCAATTTTTCATGTCTCCTTCTCATGTTTATACAAAATAAAGTAGAGAATGGATGGGAATATTTAATTCATGATATTAAAAATGGGATCACAAATTATCTTAAGTTTACACACAATATATTGACAATGTATCCATGTGAGAAGTACTAGAGTAGAGGGATTGGATCAACCAAGCCTTTTCAATATATGAAAAATATTAGGCTTCAAGAGTTCATGAGTTATAGTGGTGGATGCAATAAAGAGGGACAATCGAATTAACTCAAACTACTAAAATGGGATATTGATGGGTGGAGGTTCAGTTGTACCTATTATGCGAGCATCATCTTTAGTATCTCCTTCGTCTATATGTTCTCCTTAGGTGATGGAAATTTTTCACAAAACTAATTTGAGCGTTAACATTTGTTGATTACGTAGTCATCTTGTTTCATTAATAGAATTATATTTCTTGATAAACAAGTAGAAAAAATCTTATTGGTGTGTTAGGATCCAAAGTAATTTTTCCTTCCCATAATATTATTTTTTAACTTGAGAAGGTGAAGGATTTTGAGGATGGCATATTATGTTCTTCTAAGAAATGTGAGCAGACCTCGACGAAATTTAGGGCCTCAATTGAGAAACCTAGTGAAAGAGAGTTGTTCGGTAAAATCTATTTATATTGTTGTCAGGATCTCAGATGGTGCCTCCTACCTAACCTATTCACACCTAGCCTAGTCACAGTAAAACAAATTAAACATTGAAGTTCCACTTTAATTCTTCCTGCTAGGTTTTTACCACAACCTTAAGGGACCTTGGTAAAATAAGTTCGTTGATGCTTAGTCATGACATTCTGGTGTAATAATACTTGTACATACCATAGAGTACATATCTCCATATCAATAACTAACCTTTTGTATCTATGTGGATGATATTTTGGTTATGGATGACATAGTATATTGGCTGAAAGATGTTTGGATCCATATGACCATGGTGATAATATTTAACAAAATATTCATTTCTATTCATCAATTTCATGTGTGATTAGTTGGGACCCAACATGCACACTTGTACCTAAGATATAAGATTATGTAATCCTTTCTTGGATGACTTCATTGTCAATATTGAAGGAAACATTTCTACTTGATAGTTGGATTTTTGGATGCATTGCTTGGATGACTTCATTCTTAGTGTGGAGCGTAGTACTTGTACATGGGACCTTGGTTTATGGATGATCCCTTTATGGACACACTTCTTGGACTACTTCACTCTTAGGGTTGGGGGCAATGCCCATACACAAGAATTTGGCTTATGGAGATACATCATAGATATAAAATTTGAGAGTGATGTGTTACTCATGAATAAAAAATTTGGAGGTTGTTCGCGATTTTAAATAATTTACATTTTGGAAAGTGAATTTAGTCATTTGAACTAATATAATATTAAAATGATAAAATGTATAATATTAAATATTTATAAATTAAAATATTAAAGTAATAGAAATAGTTATAAAGTTATTATAAATTAATAATATATTTTTGTGTAAAGTGAGATAGAAGGAGTTGGAAGGATGATTTATATTTTTATGAACAAAATGAATATAGTTATGCTTGGGACTATGAACCACAACAAATAACTAAGCAGAATACTGACCTTGTGGAAAGGTTTGGATGTAGCGAGGGACAACAATTTAAAAAAATTAATAGTCCATGGAGATTCCATGGTGGTGATAGCAAAATTTTGTTGGCACTAGCTAGAGAATGCTCAAGGATTCCTCTAATTGTGTCCCGGATAACTCTCCTATCCTCACAATTTGATTAAATATCCTATCTCCATATTCTTTTCCATTTGAATGTTGATGCAAACAAACTTGCTAATATGGGATCCCATTTGGGAAAAGGTATAATTGAATTTGCAGATGGGGGGGAGATCTGGGCCCCATTCTTGTGATTGAAAGAATAATAAATTACAAGATCTACAAGCTTGATCAGATCGAATAGGCGGGTTCAAATTTCAAAAAAAATTAATGAGAAATACCAAGCGACTCTTCATCCACGATGGATGAGGGATGGAAAAGGACACTTGAGTCTTAGGCATACAATAATTATTCCGCTCTACATGCAAGTGATTTTTACACCTGGAGGCACCATCTTGAAATGTGACGAGTTTTTAATATGAAGCATACCCTTCACACAGGTCTAAGGGTCTCAATGAAGAATGTTTTGTCTAGGTGCATTCAATTCCTCATGCGAACTCAGTACATGAAGACTAATAGGATGACAAACGAATTTATCTTGATGCAACTCTTGAATCCAAAGTTAATGCTCATTTTAGGGTAGAGATTACACAAATGGGCTATGGATCTAGTATATAAGCTGGGAGGTAGAAATCACTACTACACCAAGGGCACTTTTAAGACATTTTTTTAAGACAAAAGAAATATTTTGTCTTAAAGAATCACTTTTTATTTTAGTTATTTTACATTAAAACTTAATATCAATTTAATTGTTTTAAATATAAACTTTAAGACAAAAACAGTTTGAGACAAAAATATTTTAAGACAAAACTTTATATTTAAGACAAAAATAGTTTAAGACAAAAAAAGTTTTGAGACAAAAATATTTTAAGGCAAAACTTTATATTTAAGACAAAAATAATTTAAGAAGAAAATATTTTGAGACAAAACTTTATATTTAAGACAAAAATAGTTTGAGACAAACATTTAAAGACAAAACTTTATATTTAAAACAAAAATAATTTAAGACAAAATTATTTTAAGACAAAACTTTATATTTAAGACAAAAATAGTTTGAGACAAAAATATTTCAAGACAAAACTTTATATTTAAGACAATGGCCACTTTAAATGAAACCTATTTAATAAAATTAACAATTAAGACACAAACAGATCAATTTAAGACAATATTATCTAACAACTGCAAAATTGACTTTCATAGTGCGCCCTAAGTCCTCCAGCTTATAGGCAACTATTGTCTTACGCCTATTCCAAGGTTTTTATTTTACTTACCATTCACGTTGTCTTATATAAAGACAATGATTTGTTGGGCTCTTTGTTTTATGGGGGTAGTCGACTAAGAAGAATGCAACAACTTTTACTAACAAGATTTCTCGAACATTAATTCCTCTTCTGTCCCTTTCATATGTGTTGATACGATTAGAGGCAACTTGCCTATCGTTGCATTCGGCACTGCTATATGGAGGGGGATTTTAAGACAATTTTTTAATAGAAAAGAAATATTTTGTATTCAAATTTTCAATACAAGGCACTAGTCAAGAAAGGTAAAGGTAAAGGATTAGGGGTCCGTCTACTAGCATTCACCAAGTGGTTGGTTTACCATGGTTGTGAAGTGATATTCAACAAAGGAAAAGCGTTCCTGAGACACATAGCCACGGGGTAGGTGAAGCAGATCGGGGTTCGTGTGAAGAAGCTTTATAAGCTAGATGTGGAATATTATGCTACATTAAGCACTAAGGCAGATAAAGTGAAGGTCGCGATGTCGATGAACTTTGGCACAAAATACTAGGTCATTTGCATCATGGTACCTCGAATATTATACAACAAATAACCACCGGCCTCCCTAAAGGAGCACTTAAGAAGTAGGATATATGCAAAGGATGTACATTACAAAAGTACATAAAATCTACATTCCATGATCGGGACAACAAAGCACATGCAATCCTAGAAAGGATCCACTATGATGTTTATGGACCTTTCTCGACAACCGACACTGTTAGACACAAATATTTTTTCATTTTTATTGATGACTTCTCATGGAAGTGTTGGATCTTCTTCATGTGGAATAAATATGAGACATTCTCCAAGTTCGTAGAATTCAAGACACTGGTTGAAAAAGAAGCTAACAAGAATGTGAAGGCTCTGTTGTAGTGGCTACAACACCCTCGAAATTTTTGGCACGCACTTAAATTTTGAAGCCTACTATGGGTATTTTGATCGATCATTCCTTAGTCACTTATTGGTAATTTGATGATCTCAAGCTCCCCCTTTCGATCTTAATAGTCGTTCATGCTTTTATCTTTACATAGAATGTGTCATCTTTAGGCATGGGGGTTATCGCTTGTCATGCATAGGGAGGTTTGTTTTGCTTCAAGGGGAAATATTTATGAGAATGGGTTTTCAGCACCACATAGACATGTTTCACACTCATTTCACACACTCTTACACAAGTGTCACCTTTATCCTCCCAAAATCTATCATCAAAGCCGCAATTGTCGTAAGCTACCACAAATTTTGTTGCGTTAAGCGAAGTATGTGTTATATGTTCTGGATGGTCTATGTTGTATGGTTAATTTTTCAAGTGTGTGATCATAGTCAAGTTTTATCACTGTTCACATCAGTTCCATTGATCCCACACTTAGCTAAATTTTAGGGTTTCCTTAGCAACCTAGCCTCATCCAACTTTCCTTAACTACAAACTTCACATATGTAACCCTCAAGCTTTTCCCTTACCTGTTGGAACTGTGCAATGTGCTGAAATCCAAACCTTCCTTAGCATTCAAAACTGCACAGTGGTTTCCTCCAATATCCTTCCCTCATCTGGAACCCACTATCTCTAGAAATTGTGCATTTTTTCCCTTGACTACCTAGTCTGCCTTGCATCCTAAAATTGTGTAGATGTGTCCTCCCAGGGCCTCATCCCATAGCAGTGCCTTGCATCCTAAAACTATGTAAATGTGTCCTCCCAAGGCCTCATCTCGCAAAATTCATTGCCCACTGAAACTACAAAATGATGTCTCTCAGGGGCCACGAAGAAAGATGACATGATAGATGACTCTCAAGGAGCTTAGGACAAAAATAAGCAGACCAAGGAACCCAAGGTATGATAGAATATCAGGACTGCTGAAGACTCCATCTGATGCATAACCCTTTAGAGGCTAGGTATGGAAAACAAAGCACATCTTTTGAAATACACCTCTTACCGTAGCTTAAAAGTTTGTTTATCATTGTCGTATCATTTTGTCTTCAATGACATGCATTGTTGCAAGAACTAAAATTAATTCCATGTGTTTCCTCTATGTGTCTTGCTCCCTTTCACTTGTTTATTACATATCTTAGAAGATGAAGAGTATTACCAATTGTTTATTTAAGCTACAGAGGTTGTGACCAACATGATCTTATGACTAACCAGGCACGATGCAAGGCATCCTAAGTGAGATGAAAGATGTTTAATGATATGTATATAGTCATTACACTCCTTTGAATTACTCCTTTGCATTAATCCTTGCTTTGTATCTTACATGTACCATCATTGCTTGTTAGATTTGGCTAGCTGTTGCCAGTAGTCTCTTAGTTCTTTCCTGAAAAGGCAGGGGAAGGAATTTCCTTCAACCTAGTTTCTTTAAGGCTCTTCATAGAAAGTATAGAGCTAAGAGAAGGAGATGTGGAATCTCACTGTAAAACTCTTGAAAATACTTTGCATGTTCGAATATATCCAAATGATTAATTTTTTACTCAATGACATTGTCACTCTTGGAAGACTCGAGAAAGATCACATCTCTAGATATTATAAACTTCTTATTCACTTCATCATAGAGATGGTATGATTTAGAGGTATGAGTACCTAAAGAAGATACATTTGTGATTCCTTGCACTAAATTTTTTAATCTATTCCATAGGTATGAAGGCATAACATGAGGAGCCAAAAACCCTGAGATGCATCACTGAAGGAATGTCGCCATACCACATTTCATAGGGAGTCTTGTTTCTAATAGCAAGAGATGGACACATATTCTTTATATACACAGCACATAAAACCACATCAAACCAAAACCTTATGAACTTAACATGTGAACTATGCCAAGTTCATAGTGAAATTAATACATTCCAATGAACTATGTGTTGAAAAATGTAGCAAGAAATTCTCAATTTGATTTTTCCTTGATTAAATTGAAAAAAATCGAATTTCCACATCAACAGACAACTTCGATGATATTAACTTGTGTGATACGGCTTGTGTCACCTATTTTACTTAGTAAATTTGAGTTGGAGGAGTTAGAGTTCAGTTTTGCATATGCAATTGCTAATTTGTAGCAATAAAGGTCAATTATCTCAGGTTGTTGTCAGTTAAACTAGTTCTAACTTTTGGAGGAACTAGTGGAAGGTCATTTAAGCAGTTTGACTTCAGGAAAACTTAGTGATCATCCAATTAACTAATCAATCAACCCAAAATAGTTGGGGCATGCAGAGAAGCCAAGTTCCCTAACATTGGTGGAGATTCCAAAGCAGTTTTAATTTCTTGTCGCTCACAGAGTTGCAAGAACTTACTATAAGCATAGTGGAGGAGGTAGCTTGAGTAGGAGATTCTTGTGAAATTGGAGAGGGAATGATTTTTGGTAGCATTAGTACCCTACCAAAAAAATTTTTTGCACCACACTTCAATGTTTTGGGCAGGGTTTTTGAGGGTAGATATTTTTTTCTGATGCTTTTTGGTCATGAACGTCCTCACTAAGTATCTTGGGAGGTCTGTAATAGTTCCTTGCATACACATCGTCACTAAATATGTTTTGGGATGTCTGTACTAGTTCCTTGCAAATTTATGTTTGTCAAGGCTTAACTACTTATGATATTAGGTGCTCACAATAGTCTGACAGTTTATGACACTCTCCAAATCAGCATTCCTGAAAGGATCCAAAAAAACGAATTGAGATGAGTATGATAAGGGAACACTCTTATTGGAACTAGCCTAGAACTAGTGGAATTGGTTGGTCCCAATGGTTTTAGACTTGTACTAGTCTATTTTGGTGGTTCAGATTAGCTAAGGTTGGTCTTGTATTGAACTGACCTTAAAACACCAAAGTGACTAGTTCTCTACTAAACTGACCAATTCTGAAGAATGTAGTGCAACATAGCTAATGACCACCAAATAATAATTTTTTAATAAAAAATATTTAAAAGGAAAAAAATATATCTTAACCCTAGGGCCCTACGAAACCTAACCCTAGTAATTAATGGTAATATTTAATTTTTAAAGTTAAAGTAAAATTTTACATTCTCCTTATCTTTCCTTTTTCAAAAGGAAAGATAAGGCTAATGTCAAATTTTACTTAAATTTTTAATATTAACATTAATCATTTCGGGTTGTTTCAGAGTGGTTCCAACTAGACTCAATTTTGAGAAAGTCGAATTTTAGATCCCATTCAAAACTTAGTGGTGATTGTTTGAACCGCTTCTTTGTAATAAGTCCTAGACTTTGACTTCCAATTTTTCATGTGCATTTATTTCATAATAATATTCCTCGTTAGACTTTGCAACATAAGTTTATCTTTAATCCATTGCAAGCACTTGACCTAGCTTAGGAACCATAAACTACCCCTCCCAAGTTGCTCCTCAACATTGAAATTTACTTTGGAAGCAGGCATTCATTTTATCCATTAGATCATTTTTTCCACTGTGACAGTCCAACAACACCCCTTCCAGCATATGCTTGACAATCCATCTCATCTTTACTTCTACCTTATAAACACTCTTAAACCTTGTGTCTCCAATCTAAAAGAGGAAGAACCAGAAAGTGCCTTCTTGGCCCTCTTCTCAACCCATAATATGTTTATCTTCTCTCTTGTGCTTACACTCTAGTCTTCTCACAACTTCAGAATGGCGAATCTTAAACACAGTCTCATGATGTGCATTTAGGGAGGCATAATTCACCATTTCTTTGCATCAAATTACCCCTCTAGCATTCCCTTTACCTTTACATGCAAGCATATATTTTCCTTGTGGAGGACTATTAAGATTCCCATCTCTATTTCGCCTCCCTCTCCTACCCTCATGAACCTGATAAGGTTAATTTAACCAATATCACTGTATCTGAGATAAACAACCCATCCAACTGGGTACATTGAGTTGAGACCCTTTTACAAACTAAATCCATCCCTCCACAATGATATGTCCCTTGCCAAACAACATCATCATGTTGTGTTCGAGATATATCATTCGCATGATCACCATAAATTTCCCAATCCTTCACTTACATCTTTGGTAATGTCATCATTTAGATCACTTATAATTTGTTGTATTATTTCTTTTGTTATGATTTCCTTTAATGGAAATATATCCCTAGTAGGCACAAGTAACCAAATTCAAGTTCTTATTGAACTCTTTTGTTAACATACTTAATTTTCATTTTGACCTATTCAGTTTCAAATTCTAGTGTGGTTGGTTTACCAGTTGACTACTAGCATTCACCAAGTCGTTATTAATGATCATAGTTAGTTTAGAGTAAAGGTTTGACTTTGCCTTGAAAACCAAGCCCCAAGAACATGAAATTATCATGGAACATTTCAGAGCTCATACTTTTCTACAAAGGAATACACTATTTTCATTCATCGAGAAAAATTATATGAGAAAGAACCAAGTGGTTATGCTTTTCAACATTTTCACCTACATTTCCTATCTATCGTTTTCTTATTGAATGGGAAAGTTGGGTTTTTGGGATTTTAAAATTAAAGTTCTATGCTGGTGGTGTTCATCTCGCATTTTGGTCTCCTTCTAAAATCTTGTTTGGTATGTGCAAAACAAGAATTGGTGCAACATTTAGAGGTGCAATTTTTAAAGATATGCAAATTCTATATTGATTTAAGACATGCGATGTTCAATATCTACATGATACCTTTTCTTGACATTCCATTCATAAATTTGAAATTTGTAACAAGTATAAATTTTACTAATTAATTATTATATTGATTATTACAAAATTGAAGACAAAGGAAGAATAATATATAATTTAGGTTTATGTGAATGGAAAATGTTAAGATAAAGGAAAAATTATATAATGATAGGTGGACCATAAGGGTTGGGTTCCTTACCATCGACGTATTCTATATAAGGAAGGAGAAGAAGGAGAAGGTGGCATCACTTTTGCTTTTGTAATTGAGGACAAGGCTAAGAAGAGACAATGTAGTAATGGATTGATGGCTCACGCGTGACTTGGTTTTGAAATATCTGGAGCAATAAGGTCTATGGCTAGGTGAAGAGTAGAACTCCAAATATTTTTTGCAATAATCAATCTTGAGTGAATAGAATGTCATATCTACATAGACCTTTGTGAGAGTACTCTATTCTAGGTGACAACAGAGTACATCATTTCCTTATTGGAAGTAATTAAAATTTTGTCATGGTATAACTTAAGTATAAATATTTAAAATACTAGATGTTTACAATCAATTTTATAAAGGGTTATGGGCTTATTAATTTTTTTGCTGGAATTTTAAATATTGAGATAGAAATTTGTAACGAGAATATAATTACCTCAATTCTTTGTGAATGCTATAAGTATCTACTATGTTTATTTTTTTCAAATCAAATAGAAATATGATCAACATTGTTTTTGCTAACGAAAAAACACACAAACATATTCTATTATATAAGATTTTTTGTTATTGTTAACAAAATTATTATCAACCATGGTTTATTTAGAAAAGAGAATATATTAAACTATATAATGAATTATTAAATTGATAACTATTTAATATGGATTGACTTTTAGTGATGTTTCTATGGATCATCTTATGATGTTGTGGATTATTTAGAAGTCACGTCACTAGTAAGTCAATTTTTCATGTTTCCTTCTCATGTTTATACAAAATAAATTAGAGAACGGATGGGAATATTTAATTCATGATACTAAAAATGGGATCACAAATTATCTTAAGTTTACACACAATGTATCCATGTGAGAAGTACTAGAGTAGAGGGATTGGATCAACAAAGCCTTTTCAATATATGAAAATATTAGGCTTCATGAGTTCATGTGTTGGAGTAGTGGATGCATTAAAGAGGGACAATTAAATTAACTCAAACTACTAGAATGGGATATTGATGGGTGGAGGTTAAGTTGTACCTATTATGGAGCATCATCTTTAGTATCTCCTTTGTCTATATGTTCTCCTTAGGTGATGGAAATTTTTCACAAAAATATTTTGAACGTTAACATTTGTTGATTACATAGTCATCTTTTTTCATTGATATAATTATATTTCTTGATAAATCAAGTAGCAAAAAACCTATTGGTGTGTTAGGATTCAAAGTAATTTTTCCTTCCCCTAATATTATTTTTGAACTTGAGGAGGTGGAGGCTTTTGAGGATGGCATATTATGTTCTTCTAAGCAATGTAAGCAGGCCTCGACGAAATTTAGGGCCTCAATCGAGAAACTTGGTGAAAGAGATTTGTTCGGTAAAATCTGTTTATATTGCTATCAAGATCTCAGATGGCGCCTCCTACCTAACCTATTCACACCTAACCTAGTCACAGTAAAACAAATTAAACTTTGAAGTTCCACTTTAATTCTTCTTGCTATGTTTTTACCATAACCTTAAGGGACCTTGGTAAAATGATTTTGTTGATGATTATTCATGACATTCTGGTGTAATAATACTTGTACAAACCATAGAGTACATAAGTCCATATCAATAACTAACCTTTTGTATCTATGTGGATGATATTTTGGTTATGGATCTTGGTGGAAATATGTTTGGATCCATATGACCATGGTGATAATATTTAACAAAATCCTCATGTATATTCATCAATTTCATGTGTGATTAGTCGGGACCCAACATGCCCACTTGTGCCTAGGATATAAGATTATGTAATTATTTCTTAGATGACTTCATTGCCAACATTGAAGGAAACATTTATACTTGATAGTTGGATTTTTGGATGCATTGCTTGGATGACTTCATTCTTAGTGTGGAGTGTAGTACTTGTACATGGGACCTTGGTTTATGGATAATCCCTTTATGGACACACTTCTTGGACTACTTCACTCTTAGGGTTAGAGGCAATGCCCATACACAGGAAGTTAACTTATGGAGATACATCATAGATATAAAATTTGAGAGCGATGTGTTTCGAAGGGGTTGAAATGGTGGGATCCCCCCTAGTGATGTAATGGGGTCCATAATGGTTAATAATATTATAAGTATGGTGGTCATTTAATGCAATATATACAAATTATGTTATGTTAGTTATTATTAAATAATTCATACTAGGTAAAGGTAATCTGGCCTATTCATTAGCATAGGCACCAATAGTGGTTAAAATTTAGGTTTTATAAATGAATAATATTTAAGTCCTCCTTATTGGATTTGTTAAGTATAGTGATTTTCTTTGAGCATTAGTTCAATGGGAGGCTGCCCTTGAAGAGGAAAATGAACAAGAATTTATCTTTTTGTAAAATGATTAACATACCCTGTTAACTTACCTTGATGGTTTTGGATTCAATGAAGTAAAATGAATTTTTATCATATTCTTAGAGACATTACCCGCAGTGGATTCACGCACTGGAAACTTATGGAGACATTTTCTAATCCTTACACCTGTCTTTATCTCGGGAGTTGGATCTCATCAATATTCCAGGACGCAGATGCCCATTCGACAGTGAAGGTTTTCTTGAGCTTGGTCACGGTAACTACCTGCCCGATCCATGTTGGTCGATGTACATTCACGTTGTTTTCTGTGGGTTTTCCAAACAGCTTTTCCCTCGAAGGTTCCAGATGTTTGGCAAGGTTACCTTTGTACCCTTCCCTACGAAATTTTACCGCCAGTTTCCATAATGGCAATGTAAGGTTTGCTAACGAACCTAATACTTAAATCTTTGTCTATCTCTCTCAAATTTCCAGATATCATGCACGACCTTCGATTCATTCTATCAAAATTATTCAGCATTGCCTTGAGGGTTTCATTCAATATTTTAATGTTTTGTTGTTGTGTTGGATAGGAACCTCCATTTGGAAACAATGATCAATCCAAAAATAAATGCTTTCTCTCAACAATCATGACGCTTCTATTCTAGGTACATTTCCTCTCAAAATCCCCAACCCTTTCATTTCAGCAATCCCAAGTCTAGATATTCTTGTATTAGTTTCTGCAATCCCATGTCCAGCTTTATTTTTGTTAATGGCAGCAAATCGATGTCCAACCTTGCAATGTTGGGAAGGAGCAGGGTATTTAAAAGCTACTATGTCTCCTGTCAGGCTTCTTAATTGTTGCTTGTCCATGCCATTAGTGTAGTTTTACCCTAATTCAATATGCTTGTGTGTTCACTTTTGTAGTATGTTGTAGTTTTAGCTTAGTTAATAGGCCTGATTTGTTAATCACCATGATAGGTTATGTTCATGGTTACACATGGGGGCTTAGGTTTTAAATTCATGTGAAATGCTTAGCAATACCTAATGGAAACATTTTTGTTTCACCATCAAATTGATCATAAGGAGGAAGCTTCATTGGTATTTGTATTGATTTCTCTGTCCAATTAAGCAATTGTGACAAATTCAAAACCAAGTGGGAAGAATTACAAAACCCCTCCATCAACCACTTCTCATGTGTATTTGTTTGAGGACTCCAATAACGGAATTTTGACATGAATAGTAAGATATGTACTTCACAGCCTCAATTTGGAAAAGAGTTTGTTGGGGTTCTGTAAAGGGAACACCATTGATAGGCAGAGTGATTCATGCCCCAAAGTGAAAATCATAAATAGGACAACATGTATGATGTCAACCATATATGTAGACACGAGTTACATACCTTTTTTATGTTTCTTATTATATAAAATCCTAATGTCTACATTTTAGAAAAGGATAACTAGATAAGAGACTAACTCAAAAAGGATTTGGAGAGATTACAACGCATGAGAAAAAATTCAACTACCTTGAAACTGGGTAGTTGAGTCACTCCTTAAAATTAGTAAATAAAAACTTTCAAAATTGGTTATAATCTTAATGATAAGGTGTTTTATTTTGGTGACCATAACTACTTGTAATTCACCATGAACATTTTTCACTATCATTCCAGTATGTTAGATATCTCCATCAAAATTTATCTTCCCAGATCACCTTTCAGATAAGCATTAATGGAAAAGTACCATTACCCAGTGATCATAGATTTAGTTAGTGCATAATGGCTTCTCTTCAATTTTTCATATAGGCTTCCATAAATTTGATTGCAAGGTATGCTTGGGCTGTAAACTATTGTCCTCACTTTTGCATCCAACACATTACTTCAGATATCTGTGAACAATCACTTTGTTGCATGATGCATCCTCCAAGTGACCAATTCATCCATAGTTTTTTCACTGAAGGAATCCTAATTGGCAGTAATCCTCCATAATAGCTTTGATATCTATATTGAAATGACCAACCATCATTTTTCTCTGCATCTCCTTCAACCAAGATTTGACTATTAGAGATTCCAAGCCATCCTAAAATTATTATGATAGTTCTTATTCAGCCATCGACAGTACTTCACTAGGACATACTCTGGAAATTATAATTAAAGAATATAGGTGAGATTTGATTATAACATTGTACTATGAATTGTCCAACATCAAGATTTATTTGAAGCCCACTAAATTCTATCAGTGAGAGATTTCCAAGTACTAAACATTAAGCAATTAGGTCGCATCCTTTTCTAAGAGCCAATAAAAATCAAACTCGATTTACTATTCTTGTGCTTAGTATTACTCTTTTCCTTACTCCGACAATGCCACAAATCATGACAAGATGAAACCTAGAAATCATCCTTCATCTTCATCTCGCCCTCACGTCGATTTCACTTTATCCTCCTTTTGATGAAAGGTTGGGGTGTTGTTTCCATTGTGAGCATTGTGATTTGGCTCTCGTTGATTATGTCTATGGGACAAACTCTTCAAAATTCTCTCATGTTCTTGTGTGAGCCTCTCATTGTGAGTTATTAAATTAGTCATTTATGAACACAAGTGTTGGACTCTTTCTAACACAGATACATTTCCCTTGCAAGACTCCTCTCCCAATTGTATCCACATTTTAGGATCGACCCCTACATGAGATGCTTCTAGTGTGTTTGGCGGTACACTTCCCCTTTGTATATTGTCTCTCATTGTCTATGTCTTCATTCACATGTTGTTTTCTTTAGTTCTCAAGATGCCATGGTGTCGGAACCTTGGCTCTCATACCACTTGTAATAATTATAAGAATACCAAAAAAATACTCACAACCATATTGTTACCAATCCATTTGGGCACATCACTCCCATCATTCAAACCAGTGTTTTAGGGCTCATCAACCCCTAATTTCAATTGTTACATGCCCTAAACAAGTCACGCATTTGAATTCCTCCTTCCCAGACAGTTTCATGATATGAAGACATCTAGAAATAGCCTATAGAAGGACCAGCGCAGGTAGGCCCATGTAAGGGTGCACTGCAGAGCAGTTAAGTCCATGCTAGGGTGTTCTGTAGAGCACTTAGGCTTCCTTTCACCTGTGTTGGGCGAGTTTGAGCGAAATTCACATAAGTTTTGGGTAATATTCTTACCGTTTGGAGTCATATAGAAGGTTCCCTCACTTATCAACTCTTATTAGCTCAAAAATGGATGAGGAATGAGTTAAGATGCATCCTATCATCTCATCCATTCCACCATGGAACTAATTCTAAGTATGGAAGGCCATTCAATTCCACCATTTATGAAAAAATCTTCTTCATCTTCCTATAACTTAACCACTCATCTAAATGATCAAGGGTTGGATTATGTTGAATTATAAGGAGATAATGTTGCTATGAGATTTGTCTTGGAAGCAAGTATTGTTATGCTACAAGTTTTTCATGCTTTTGATGTGATGTGGACAGGATCCAAGTTGGAGGAATGGCTTTGAATCAGACACAAATGGATGTAATTCCTTCTTCTATTCAATAAAGTGTTTGAACTTTCTCCCATATGTTTGTATTGTTTTATAATGCTTATATGTGTGAAATGTATCTGATTCCTTTCACTTATATTCAATAGATCTTTTTCTTTGATCGATTCTTTGTTTTCTGTTGTGTTTACAGGTAATTCTCAAGCGGATTAAGTACAGGAAGGAGCGACAAGATCGATACAAGGGAAATGAGAGGAAAGTGGAACTACAAGTAGGTCTTCTCATCTTATCTATTGTTTATAGAAAAAGACTAAAACAATTTAAACTGTTGTTCTAGATATAGCTACTTATCTAGGGAATTAGTATTTATCCGTAGATACCAAATTCTCGAAAACAAATTGGCAACTCCACTAGGGAAGATCCTCTTTCTTGGTAGCTTATCCACCTCCCAAGACATCCTTGCAAACCTTATTTGTGTTCATAGATTGTAATTTAGCTCTTTGCATTGAAAAACTGGTCAAAACTGTGTCAAATTTCCTTTTGAAATGGCTCATTGTCACCGGCATAGGCTTGTGAGGGACATAGTACGCTACAGAGAACCCCTAGCTTAGGGACAGTGCTATGAAGCACACTGTCTCCCATTTAGGGCTATGTTGATCCTCCTAGGGTCATATTCCCACCTTTGGAAAGTGTTTTTGCCAACTTTTCTATGTTTGTTTGTTTGTTGATTGATCAATGAATGTTGTCTCAGAGAACAAGTTTCTATCTCCTTGTCTAGCCCTACTTTGAGTTGATTGATTAATGTTTCTTTAATGTTTTCTTTGTCATTATTGATCTATAGTCAAAGTTAGAATATAGTTGATTAATCTTCGTTTGAAAGAAAGTGTCGTAAAGTCTTCTTTTCCTTCGAATTAAAATTATCGTAAAAGTCTTCGTTCTTGTGAAAGATTGATTGATTGTATGTGCATATTTCATTTTGTTCATATTCACATTAGGGAAATAAAAAGTAAATACATGCATGTTGCATTGAAAAATTTTGTGTGTGCTCATAGGAATAGTGTAGGGAAATTGCATTAGATTGTGTTCTTTGCTCTTTGATTGAAAGAAATCTGATTGCTCTATCCCTAAGTAGCTAGGATTTTCATCATTAAATTGAATGGAAAGGATGCTTATCATGATAGTTTCATTCCTAGGAATTTCAGAATACATCACATGGTGAACTTGAAAGGCAAATTCCTAAGCAATATCAACTTAAAATTAACATCAATTTAGCTAATGGAGCATTGTCATTAACGAGAACATTTAGTGGTTCAAGGCTAGAGACGTGTTTTGGCATCGTAAAACAAAGCAGTTGTCGCTAACTTGTCTACAATACATCGAGAGTGTGATACCTCATTCCACGT
>APFE031275353.1:2179-20092 GCA_000404065.3 Pinus taeda | reverse complement strand
AAGAATCTCAGCTTCAGAAAAGTCCAATTGCTTCTATATATATCAGTCCCTGCATAGCATTTACAAAAGTAGTCTTCTTCTATAACATTTTGCAACCCTTTTTACATTGCTGCTCTAGCTATATATAGATTTCTTCTTCTAACTAATGAGATTCCTCCTCCAGCATGAGGGGAATTCGAATTCCTCCTTATTTGACACCTATTGACACTTAAACTAACTATTTAATACAAAAGACAGCTAACTAGGAGTCCTAGAGACCTAAAACAATTAGGAGTGTAACTCCTCATTATGACCAAAACAACCTTATCTAAATATTTAAGACATTATTTGACACCTAAAACTCCATGATGTCGAACTTGATGAAGCCTCCCACGTGGTCACCCAACTGCTGATGAAAATCCCTAGAAATTAGGGAACATGTTTCCCTGGTTTTTAGGTTTAGATCCTTGAAAATTGCAGAGCCTTTATATCTTTATCTATGACACCTTTTACGAAACTGGAGGATTTTTTTGTAGCCCATATTGTCTAGGACAAAAACCTCTCCTGGTTTTGTAAAAAAGTTCTCCAGCTGTCCAGAAACTGTCCTTGAAAAACACGTGGCAAACAGGAGATGAAAAACTGCACCTACAGCAGTTTCATAGCGCAACTTTGGTCAACCGTTTCTCCCAGCTCAGAATGAATTTGAGGAAACTGAAAGAGGTTTTTGTAGCTTGGTATGTTAGGAATAAAAGCCTCTTTCAGTTTTCAAAATTAAGTTTTCAGCTGCTCAGAAACCCTTCTGGAAATTTACTAGTAGACGCAGAAAACAGAGTTTTTTCTGCTAAAACAGTCTGCTACAGGGGTTTCGTAGCACGCTGCGAAAACACTGTATAATTACAAAAACCACAGTTTAAGGCCAAGAATTTGACTTCTTTGGATTTATTTTCTCAACAGCCACTCATTGAATGGATTAATGGCCAAAGAGTTAACCCCACTTTGATGAATTACAACTGATTTTTGAGGCTTGTTAGGTGCAGGTGTATGCCTGTCCCGTATGAGAAAATGGCAATAATTTCCAACAGAGCCAAAAAGGTATTCATCCTTGACATGCCATGAAACATCTTCAACTGCTCCCTCATGAACCTTTAACTATTTGATTGGCCTCAAGCACTTTCTTTCCAAATGCAACGTTTATATCCCACAAGCATATTGTGCATCGTTTGAACCACTTAGTGTGTGACCTTATTTTAGAGGAATTCATGTCAAAGCATATCCTTCATTAGAATGACCTTTCAATATCAATTCAGGATTGCAAACCCTTTCTTGAGGAGCCTGTGATGGATGCTTGCTGGAATCAAACACATAAACATTTGAGCTCACTGTCTTTGTTGCAATGACAAAATGAATTATGTGGCATGTAGCCCTTTTGTTCCTCAAAACTGGTCAACTTCATCAAAATATGCAGCTACAGCAGTTTCGTAGCGCGCTACGAAACTGCTGTGTATTACCAAAACACAGTTTTAATGCCAATTTGACTGTCTTGAGCTTCTTTATATTGGAATGTCTTTTTCAACTTCCCTGGAGCTATTCAAAACTGAAATGGAGATGCATCATTCTTGAAAAAACTTGCAACAAGGTAAATCATCAAAATTTGGTACATGACCTTACTTGCTATGTGATTTTCCTTAGCTAAGGAAATCCTTCTGTTGGCTTAGTTGTATCTTCAAATCCTCAATTTGCCTCTTCATAATTCTGATGTTGGGTCTGAGCCTATTATTAATCCATCTGATGTATCTTGCCTTGCTTAACAATGATGAAGATTTCTGATCTTTGCTCACCATAGGCTTGTTTGCTCAAACTAAGAATGGTAGCAAATGTCTATTGCATGAACATGACCAATATTACCGTGAATATGTTCAGGATCAATTAACTCTTCTCTTACCCTTTTTCTTTCAAATTTTGTCAGTGATAACACCACGTACGTGAGTATATCGTATCTCATCCACGTACCTTCGGTTATATAGGGTGGTGTTACAGTACGTAAAGTATATGGGAATGCTCTCACTGTGTGGTTGTGCATTAGATATCGCATATACGGACTGGGCCTCCATGTACCTTCAGATATATATGGGAGGACAACACTAGGTTGCTATCCATCCTTAGGTAACCAAGTTAGCTGCCTGGTACACTGTGATACACCAAACACAACATTCGGGGAGATTGTCTGCCCGTACTTCTCAGTTCGCCGGGAGGTATTATGCAGATCACAGTTGCTTGGTAAACCTTTTGCCTAGATTATCCCTTTTTTGTTTTGTTATGTTACTTTGATTAAAATAAAATTAATTGACCATGGATAACATTCACTACGATCACTCCTTAGTTGATCTTAGGTTGAAACATATGGTGACAACTCTAGAGTCCACCGATCAAGGAATTCCTTTTGATGGGAATCCTTGTCCTTTTCCTCCTTCCGAAAATATCGGTGCTCCTTATATGGCTACATTTTCCCTTCTGGGATTTACCATTGGCTTGCGAGTATGGTTGTTTTCAACCTCCTTGGCTTAAAATGTCGTGATTTCTCTACAATCGAGTACTCCTCCAACTAGACAAAATCAACCTCCGGTTGATCCTAAAGTTGACCCTTTTCCTTCTTCCTCGATTGTTTGTTCCTCCCCTTCTTCCTCTTTCCCTGGTGAAAGTATTGGTACTAGTAACCAGGTGGCTAAGAAGAAGAAGAAAGGGAAGAAGAAGAAGAAGAAGAAGTAAATTCAATAGAGGGGAAACCGAGCAACCATTGCTTTGAATGCAACATCTGATGAGAAACCATCTGTTAACCCTCACAAAGTTCGATATCCATGCAAACTTTGTACGGGAAACCATCTTCTTCAAAATTGTCCTGTATTCCTCAGATCTTAGAAGAATGGTCTTCTCGTCACATCATCCTGTATCATCAACTTCTTGAGATCATGTTGGTGACACACCATCAACTAGTGGTAGTAAAGTTCATGGACATAAGGGTAAAGTTAAGTTTCCCTGTAGGTTATGTGAAGGGAATCACCCAATTCACCTTTGCCCCTATCTGGATGAAGCCAAAAAAGTGTTGGATAACCGTCCTGCTTCATCGCAACGACTTCCATCTTGTTACAGGAAACTATCCCTTAACCCTTCACTAGTTGTTAAAGTGACTGACCAAAATTCATCGTCGGTCAAACCCACTCTCTTTGAAAGTGAATCCTATGAGTCTATACCTCACCCAAATCAACAAGTCAAGGAAACAATTGACCCGATTTCACCTTCAGTTAATCGTACCTTTCCCAAAGAGAGTGAGTATGATACCACTCAAATTATTTTAGTTTCTTCGGATTCTAATGAGCTTGGGGCAATCCTCTTGTTCCATCAAGACAGGAGGAAAATCCTCCCGCTCTTGTAACTCAATGGATTAATTATCCCATTCTTATGCTACCCCCTCCAAGTAGTCTAGTCACTTCCTTTGATTGGAATCGACTGGCAGGATTTTGTCTTCCTTCTTATGTGCCTTTCCAAATCATAGTACAGGTTTGTAATAAGGTTTTCTCTGGCAATATTATAGATGAAGGTGCATCTGTGAGTATCCTTTCCTCAACTGCTTCGCAAGTGCTCGGTTCGCCGCCACTTGTGCCTATTACCTAGAATCTATTGGCTTTTAATAGTGGAACCATTCAACCATTAGGGATCATTCCTCAGTTGCCTATTACTTTGGGAGGAAAAATTGTTTAGCTCAATGTGATGGTAGTCCGAGGCCCTTTAGATTACAATTTAATTCTAGGGAGCGACTATGTTTATGACATGGGAGCTATTGTTTCAACACTCTTTCGAGTGATGTGTTTTCCGCATGAAGGCAGAATTGTCACTGTTGACCAGCTTTCAATTCCCTATCTAAATATGGCTTCCAGTCAACCATCTTCCCTAAATGGTCCTTTTGTACCAATAGTATCATCCCCGCCACAATTTAATTATGTGGCAACCCGTTCCATACCTACATCAACTGACGATCAATTCATTGATGTTGTACATTATGTAATAGGGGCATTGGAACCAGATCTCTCCTTCCAAAGAATTGTTCTCCCATCATATGATAACCTCTTGGAAGTCATGACCTCCTATCATGGATCATGAAAACAAGGTCGTGAGGATAGATCCATGTCTTGTGTCAACCTCGCTAAAAAATGAAACAAGGGTCAGTGAGGATAGTTCCTTGTCTTGTGTCAACCTTGTTAAAAAATGAAACCAAGGATATGAGGATACTTACTTTTCTTGTGTCAGCCTCATTAAAAAATGAAACCAAGGATATGAGGATAGTTCCTGGTCTTCTCTCAACCTCGTTAAAAAAGGAAACAAGAAGTATGAGCATAGTTTCTTGTCTTGTGTCATGCTCATTAAAAAATGAAACAAGGTCCCCTGGAGGAAAGTTCCAAGTCGAGTCTTTGATTAGACTTCGGACTCATGCTTTTGGGCGCATGTAGAAGAGGCTTAGAAATACCTAGAAAATATGAAACAAGGCCAAAGTTAGATCCTACAAAATATTGAAAAGTTTGAAGAGTGTGTCATAGAGATGGAAAATGCTTTAAGCATTTCTTCAAACATTTTCATGGAGGGAAGCAAGTTCATGATCTAGTGGGAAGAATGGAAAGATTATAACAAAAATCAATTCTCTAACTGGAGCTCACCTTTATATAAGATAATGGGAAAGGAAAACGATTGAATTTGTAGGTATGTGAATGAAAAATTTGATTTCTACCAGGATCTTTTCCTAATTAGGTTGCTTGTGTTATTTTTTTGATGTAAATTTTAATTCTTAATTTGAAGGCAAAGGATGTTCTTTCACTTTTGTTTATAGTGTTGTGAAGAAAAGGCCCTCCTAATTTGTTTATGAGATGTAATTTTTTAATTTAGTTAAATTAGTATAATGGTTGCAATCTAATTTTAGGGCTCGGAGAATCTTTGGGGATTGAAACCTTTTCCCTCTATGTAAAACAGAATCTGAATGTTTAATAAATACGTTTACCAATGTTTAATAAATGCGTTTAGTACATATTAATAAATATTTTTCACAATGTTTGATAAATGTGTTTAACACAGACTATTTAGAGAAAATAAATCGTGTCCATTGGATGTTCTTATACAGCTACAATACGAGATTCATATGCTTATAGATTTATAGGGCGTCTCTTGCACCTTGAGAGGTCAAATATTTGGGCATCTAGAAACATGAAATATATATTATATATATATATGGTGAGAGTAGACATCTTAATTTCACATGAAAAAATTTGAAAAGTCATTTTTTAAAATTTTAAATAATTGTCTTAAGACCTTTCATAACCAACCCTTTTCTCTAAGACAATGATTAAGACCTTCCAGGATGAACCCTTCCCTTTAAGACCATGAATGATACCATTCAAGATGACCATTTCACTCTAAGATCACGAATATGACCTTTCTCAAGCATATCCACCTTTTACAGGTCAGAATCTAAAGCGAGGACAACAATCGCATCAATGGAAAATAACTCTTAGAACGCCAACAACTATGCCCACAACTGCAAGTGCTCTACCTCAAACTTCTCTCACTACAACAAAAAAAAATTCCAACAGGGACGAAACCAACAGGGAAACCCTAGTATAGGGGCAAGTCTAGTTTCCCCATCTCAAGCGTCATTTGTTTCAAAGAGTTCTAGGCAACCACTAGTTAATCAATAGGTTAATTCTTTCTCTATCATGGCTCCAAAGTTGCCTCCTACAAAGTTGTGCCCACTTTAATAGTTGGTCATCTCCAGTTTCGAAGTCTGTGAGCACACTAACATTAAGGATTAAAACTCGGAGCAAAGGACCCATCTGATTAACAAATCAGGCCTATTAATTCATCTCGAGTGGGCAGCAGGAGCACACCATCTATTTTGGGGCCTTCGCATGTATCTAAAAGCTCATCAAGAAATTCTACATAGCAACAATACCAACAACAAGCACAATATTCAATCTCCTTAATGGTATATGGACAGGTAGTTGGATTAAAGAGACAACTATATCATAACTAAGCTCATTTCAATACACAACAATTCCTTTTTACCCGCAGTTAGTATCTACAACAGCAAGCAATACAACAATCCCAATTTTTACCTCAATCTGCTCATTAAGTATCGGGAGTCCATCAGAAACATCAAATTCAGGGGTTAAATTCCCAAGAAACATCTTTCAGTCATTCTCATTTGTGTCAACAACAGGATAAATAGCAACAAATGCAACCAAGTTCCTCAACATCATCCAATTCTAGGACATTATCACTTGCCTCTCCAACATTAACATTCAATGGTGGCCCCCTAAATATTAATCCTTGTATATCTCTTGGATTCAATTTACATGCACAGTATAGTGGCTAACATCAATCAGGTAGCCCACATGCAGTTCTACCTTCTCAATATAAGTAAACATTTACAAATGTATCTGAAAATCCCATAGAGCAAAAAAATTTGTTGTCGGTGAAACTCTTATTTAGTGATTTAGAAAACTATTAACACAGAACTTTCAGAGCATGCATCATATATGTCTTTTTTAGATCAGCTACTTACTGTTTGGCCCCTTTTGAGCAAATGTCTTGAATCAAGATCATATAAATGGAGTTTAAATGTTACAAAATCCTGTTAATTTTATACATCCTTTGTTCAGAACATAATCCTTTTGAACTTTCAATGATTCTCCTAAAGCATATTCTATATGTCTAGCTTCAAGAATCCTGAAAAATTCAGGAGGAAATATGGCAAAGGGATGAGTAGTCCAGGTAGACTAAGCCTGTCCATGGCACTATCTTTTGGTGTTAGATCTCACAACAGTGGATTGGAATCCAATGGAAATGCAATGCAACATGTAAAAGAAAATTTTGTGATTTCAACTTCTACGCATTTTGTTCAAATGCATCTGATTTCTATCCACTATCCTTCAATCGCATTAACCACCGGACCTATTAGCCCTACAACTAGCACTCCACCTAGATTGCATGGGAAAGCTGCAACAAGTGTGGTGAAAACTTAATCCATCTGCAATCTCAGTTTTGAACCCTTGAGAACACTTTCCATCCAGCTAACTCATTGCTAGAAGTGTACGGAGTTGTTGTGCAAGGATGTGCATTTATTAAAAAGATGAACACCATCATATCCGAGTTCATATAGACCAGTCAGCAGTGAATTGTATTGCACAAGAGAGTTGGCTTATTTGCATGTTTCATTGTGATCTTAAAGGGTGCTCTGTTAAATATTTGAATCCTAATCTGCAGTATGTCGAGAACCTTTTCTTTTTTCATTTTGTATTATAGTCCACTGTTAACATGTATTGAGATAGGCATGTTCATGAAATGTAGATTAAAGTCCACGAATATATTTTTACTATTCTGATGTATGAATGCTTTCCACTTCTTACCACAGGGATATATGTTGGGAAGTTAACAATTGCTATTGGGTTATTCTGGCCATTGATTTCAGAGGAGGCTAGGGTTTACCTTCAAAACCTAGAGTTCCATGAGTTTGGTCCAGCTTTTGTATATTACATTAACATGGAATCTCTCAAGTTGTCTGAAAGAATTCAAATTTTTAATATTGGAATTTTATTTCATGGAGTGTAGTTATATGATCAACCAATTTTTTGTTGTTTCATATGGTTGGATGTTCCTAGGTGAAGTTAAAATTGCAGTTGCATTAATAGATTTTAAACACTTGCATTGATTCTAGTAATTTTGGGACTATTTTAAAGATATTTTAGTTTCATTCTTATCCTTCTACGTAACAAAACTATCATCCTTCTAAAGCACATATATTTTGTTAGTAGAACTGGCCTTATGAAGCCTACAAATCTCGGTTAAAGAACTACCCAAATGACAAAGACTATTGTTGGTTTGGAAAACACCACCAACTCTGATGTGGCAGATGTTATTGTGCTTTGTCATCTATTTTTTGCTACTTCAAATGGAACTTATGTTGTTCTTGTCACATCTGCATACTAGGAACCTCGTTATCCTATCATCCTTTTGAAGCACATACCATTTTGATATTAAAACTGACCTTGAGAAACTTAGAGATCCCGGCTAAAGAACTTCCCAAATGATAGGTTGTTGTTGTTTAGGAAAATGCCACCGACTCTGATGTTTGGGCTATTATTGTGCTTTTTCATCTAGTTGTTGCTGCTTCAAATGCAACTTCTATTGTTCTTGTCACATTTGCATACAGGGAACCTAGTATCTAGAACTCGAAACTTTGTAAGATTTTAGACTATCCATTGTGGACAAAAGAAAATCTCATGGATGAGATATATGAGACTCTGTTCTCTATCATCACTTGACGGTGTGTATCCATATAAACAATTGTATTCATCTACCTATTTAAGATTATTCATTCCCCTAAACTATATGTCCACTTACCAAGGGAGCTCCGGGACTAGCTATACAAAATGTTGACCCAACATTGGAACTATTTGGTAGGCTCGAAGGTTTAGGATCAAACACAGGTGGAGAGACAAAGTGTTGAACATGTTTACTCATAAGTATCCTTTTAAAGCTTGCTTTAGGGATGGTATTCTTGGAATTTATAGTGGTTGTCGATGTTGATGTTGTTGTACCCTAACATATCATTCATTGACCATGATGATAACTGAAAATATATCACAAGGTTCTACTGATAATTTTGGTTGATTGGAGTTTCCCTGAACTTTGGTAAAAAAAATATCATCTCAAACTGGCAACTTGAAGATGCCAATGACAGCAATACTGACAAATACTCCACTAACCACTTGTTGGTTCGAAACGCGTCAGCTAAAAAATTCTCTCATGTGATTTCTACTGAAAGACTTTGTTTAATTCATTATGGATCACAAAATCTTGAATACAGAAAAAAGACTCCACTCATAAGAAGAGTTTACAAATAGAAACATTGAGAAGAAATATAATTTGAATGTGTGGAAAAAAATTGAATTTTTTCGTAGTACTAGTTGGAAGATCTGACTTGAACATAGATCCATTCTCTTGAAAATGGTGACCAAGTTTCAATTTCATCAGCCCATTCAAATGAGTGCTTTATGGTCTTTGTACCATAGGGTTTGAGTTGTTTCATCTACCGAGAAAACACGCTATAGATAGAAATATGCAAAGCTAGTTAGACTCACATGATAATTCACAAATAACCTATTGTAGCCTTTCATACCCAAAATTTTAAGACAATTGGTTAGGCCAACAACAGACATTCCTATACCAGTTGATGAGTAATCAGCAAAACTCCCAAACAAATTAGAAACATTATGTGGAGTTGAATATGCCAACAAAGAATGGAGGTTCTTGCAGCTGACGATGTAGAATACCCAGAAATCTGCAAAGGCAACTCCAATAGAGCCAAAGTGAAGAAATTTTGTTGGGGCTGTTGAGGTGCAGCTGGTGAAATCAGATTATGAATTTTTGTAGATGCAGTATTGTTCTGCAGAGAATTTGAAGCAGTTGATCCAGAATGTTTTTTTATTATAGTGGGACTAAAGGCAATTACTTCATCTTCTTCTTTGCCTTTCACAGTGTCAACTCTTGCAGCATGGGACACTGGCTTTTCTAATGAAGGAGCCTCTTCCTTTGCACAGTTTGGTCCAATCTGTTGTAGAACATTATCAAAATTGTTTAATAGCAGTAGAGACTTTGGAAACAACATCTTCAAATTTTACCTCCATTTTCCAAGAACCTCTCCTCCAACACTAAACTCATTCAAGCCTGCATCAAAATATATTCCATACCTTCCATCTTCTATTGAATCTGCAACATCCTTGAATCCTGTGGACCTGTGTTCTTTTTTTTACTTTCTACCAAGCTCATTTTCAGAATGTAACTTAGAGGAATATGAAGCAAGTTCTGTTGGGGAAAATCATAGAAATCTCCAGCTCAAAATCCTCCCCCAATGCAATACCCCCACTTCCACCTCATGACATTTCTCATTTTCCTTAAAAGGGACATATGCAATCTCACCTCTCAAACTATCTTCGTGTGAGTCTTCTTAGTGAACATTTCTAGAGTCCAAAAGTTTGTTCAGAAAAACACCAGTCCTTCTAGAAAAGATGAATGACCTTGTGCCAGCTTGCTTCTGTTCGATATCATCATTACTGGTTGCAGTATCTGGTCTGCATGCCAACCTTCCATAAGGACTAGAATTGCTAGCAAAAAATAACTAGAGAAGACATCCTTGATATTCTCACATTTTCTAATAATACACCCTGCAAATTCAAAATCAACAGTAAAAGCATTCTAAAGCAGGAATCAATGTAAAGTTCTTGCGTGCAACAAACTTCAACTTTAATTTTTTCTAACCTTATGAGTTGTGATGATTATAGTTGTCAGAAGTCTAGAGAACTACAAGGCTAACATAGCAAATTCAAAAATGTCTTGTTAATCTCTGCAATGCTGACTTGTTTTCTCTTTAGTACTTCTCCTCCTTGTTTCTATTTCTTAACAGACAACTCCACATCCCTTCATTCTCTCCCTCTCCCAGCACCTTTTGTAGGTGTCTAATTAGTTATAGATATTTCAACCACAGGTAGAAACTGAGAATAATGATGACCATCCTGGAAATATTCCAATGAAACTGATGCCTCAATACATGCAAAGAAATAAGACATTGGAGCAAACAGTAAGCATGCATATATTATTTCCTTGATAAAGGGAATGTGAGCAACATAATTTAGAAAGATAGATAAGATAAAGAAAAGATAATTTTATTAAAGTCCAGTAAATGACCAAAAGAAAGGTCAATGGGACTAGAAGAAACAACTAGTGATACCATTTGTAGGGGTGCCCTAAATTACTTCGAAAACATAAAGCAAAAATAACATGACCAAATAAAACATGAAGTAAATGTTACATCCAAGAGTGCAAGAAAGTATCTATAAATATTTTAGACCGGATGAAGATGAAGAAGGTGAGGTGGAGGGGTATCCAACAAAGTCAACTACGAAGAGGGACCTAGCTAGATGATCCTGTGAGGCATATCAAAAACATGACCAGATGTTCCCCTAAAAGTCAAGGCCAATGAATGGAATCTCATGATGCTACTCAAGTTGAGGTTGGATATCAATCCAATCTGTCAACTATGCAGAGAACAAGCGTGCTAAGCTTTGGTGTGAAAGGCTAGATCATTTCTCGGATGAGATGCCATAAGAGGTATTACAGACCTGGTGTTAGTTTGTAAAGGGAAAATGGGACTCACACTTAATATTATATTCAAGTTGATATTAAATGTAGCTTCCCAAGGGAATTTGGGCAATTCTAGAGGAGAAGGAATGCAAAGAGACGGGGAAGATTTTACTTCTACTATATAGATTTACGGGAAACTTTGATAATGTAACTGAAGCAGAAGAATGATCAAGGGGTTAAAACTAGCCCTTGAAAGAGGTTTTACCACCCTTGAAGTGAAAGGGAACTCGGGAAGAATCTATATGTCCTTGAGTTTCGGGAATGGGAAATGACAGGAAACAAGTATCCATAAATGTGTATGACAAGCATACAAAAGTATTGGAAACTTTGGTGTAGTCTGTGTAGGAAATTACAGGAAATTGGGAAACACTAGAAAATAGTTTTCAAAGACAGGGACAGCATTTTTCAAGCAATGTCTGCCTAAACCCTTTGCTATAGTTCTCTTCTTTTAACCTTTCTACCACTCTCTTTTGAAAAATGGAACTAAGAAGAGGTTTTTAACTTTTTCCATGTCAGATGACCTTTATCTTACATGTATGGTTACACTCTGGCAGCACTCTTAGTTTAGCATTGGGGGTATTTTTTTTTCTTCATTTTGAAGCTTTCAAAAATTGAAAGAAACAGCCAGTTGTTTCAGAAAACTTGGAAATTGCCCTAGATGTTTCCGGAAACTACTGAAAACCATCAAAAATTGTTGAGCATCTTTCAGGTACTACTAAGTACTAACAGTTTCGAGTGATTGGGAAGTTTTGGAAGCCGTCAACAGTTTTTGGAAAACAATTCACTAGCAATAATCATGAAAGCATCAGACAAAGGGTTTTTGGTGCATTGAAGGTTGAATGTAATCATTGAGGAAGCTCACAAAATTAAGAATAGTTTCACATCAACAAAATTTACCCATTTCTCATGTTAGAAGAAGAGGGTAGTTGATTGGTTGGCTAATAAAGGGATAGACTTACTGGAAAAGGAAGGAATGTCCCAACTCCTTCCTCCATAGTGAGAATGCTAATCTAATGGAGGGAATAGAATTTATTATTGATTAAAAGCCAAAAAAATATAATGATTAAAGATTACACATCCCCTAAAATTCTAAATAGCACTATTATCGAGCATATTTCCACACTTTTGTTCATCGAGAAAATATAGAGATTGACTTGGTACCCTGCTTTAGTAGGAAGTGTGTACAGAGATTATCATTGTTCTATTTGGACTTTGCCTTGCAGCGCTCTATCTTCATATTTATCCTCTCAGCATATCCATCCCCAGGTTTTTTCTTCGCCTTAGAGAAATGGCAGATTACTTGGATGTGCCCTAGCTAAAGTCATTGGTTTCGAAGAAATAAAATGAAATTATTTTAATTAATTGAAAAATGTAACTCACCAACTCAAGTGAGCACTCAATGTTGACCTCTCATTTGAAAGGGAATTTTATTTTCATGTATATAAGAGACTCAGTCGCTCCACTCTATTTTAAACAAGGGGCAAATCGAAAAAATTGAAAATATCTAGATCTATATATATATAATGATTGATTTTAGCCCCGAACTACAATTCATACCACTTAGAAGAACTAAGTGGAGATTGAAAAAGTGAATGAATTGAAGTTTCATAATGGTGTTTTTTGCGTGCATCGAAATAAACAAAAATGATGTAATGAATGAGGATCAATCCAAAGAGCAACTCACTCTTGTCTATGTTCAGTTGGCTTGACCAAGAACCAATAAAAAGGACCAAAAACCATTTATAGTTTAGTTAGGCACCAATTAGGATGGCTTAGGAAGTATAGTAAAGCAAGGAGGAGGAAACCATACTTACATTTTTTTCTCTTTGGCTTTAAGAACAAGACACTAAGCACATTGATTGGACCATCATACCTCCTAAGATACATGTTTCAATTTCCAAGCTAATAGCAATAGTTAGAAACTATATGTCTAACCATTTGTTTGTGAAATATTATATATAGCTTAATTTTTTCTATGACCTTCACGATTGATATATTATACTCTATAACCACTTTATAAGAACTTTGAAGTTGTTTCACATAATTCTTGTTAGATTGAGTGCCTTATGTTTAAAAAACATGAAAATAACATATCACTTAGTATGTTCCTAACTTGCTACAACAAAATAATGTCATTTTCAAAACTGTCACAAGTTGTTACTTGGGTTAGTTATATGAACGATTTTTTAATGTTTTTCAATTTGGATTTTAGCGGTTGTATCATTTTACTTTGTTACAATAAAATATATTGCATGTTTTTATTTGTCTATGTTATTTATTTATTCTTAATTTTTAAATTGTTTTTAAGGAGATGATTAAGATCCTCTTTCACACAACCATATATTATAATCAACTACCTATTATTGATAGTCTATTACAAGAAATCACCTATTATTAGTCTAGCTTTGTTGATATTCTATTAGCAGCAACCACTTATTATTGGGACATAATAGGCCACAACTCATTATTCAAAAAATACACTCTACTTTCCTTATACAACATATACACCTTGGATTCTTTTTGGCGTTTCCTTCCTCCACTTTGGGTTTTCAAAATTGGAACTCATCCTTTAGCACCATTTTCATTTCCAAGCTACATATCCTCTGCGTGTATTTCAACTATATATATATATATTATATATTATATATATATATATATATATTATATTCGAAGGGTCAAAAAACCCTGAAACACTATCAACATTCCCTTGCACCTTTTGGTGAAAATCCTAGCAACTTAATATTTGTTGAATGTTCTTTTTTCTCCTGATTCTAAAGACCCACTTATACTGTTACTATAAATGTAATTTGCAGGATTGCCATAACTCTTCACGTAATTCTTTAAAGTGTGCTAGCTCAATGGAAGAGTGCCTGCCTTACAAGTAGGCAATTGGTGGTTCGATTCCACTGTGCTTTAACATGAATTAATCAATGATTTTGTAGTTTATTTTTAATTAAATGTTTTTTACTCTGATTTATTTCAATGGTGAGATATTTCTGGATTCATTGTTTTATATTATCTCTAGAGAGACAATAGCTAGTATTAAAGACATATTGTCTCTAATCCGAGTGTTGTCTCTAGAGAGACAAAAATGAAATTGTCTCAAGAGAGACAAAAATGAAATTGTCTCCTAAGAGACAATAATGCTTGTGTTATATATTGTCTTTATAGAGACAATATTTTTAAGACAATAATATTTAAGACAATATTTTTTAAGACAATAATTTTTTAGGCACCCACTTAAAGACAATATTTAAGGCAATACACAAGTTTTTTTTTTTTTTTGGCCTCAAGTTAAGGTAATTTACCCAAAAATTGTCTCAAATATTGCCTTAAAACTCCCCTTAATGTAGTAGTGAATGTTGGGCTTGCCTCCGCTCTAGTGAGATTGAGTGGAAAAAAAAGAGTTTGGAATTTTGCCTGGATCGAGGGCTTCGACTAAATGACCCAACTTGGTGGAAGAAGTCGGTAGAGAAGCTCTTCAAAATGTTTATGGGAATGAATGAACTGGTGAATTGACGATTAGAATTCATGGAGAAAGAACAGGATGGCATATAAAAAATGGTGGATCACAAATTAGTGTGGATGCACACCCACATATAAAGGAGACTAATTGGCATGGAAACCGAATTGTTACTACTTAAGACTTGGGTTTGTGACTATTGGGAAGAAGATGAAGAAGCAAAGGCCTAGGGTGTCACGATTCTAGTTTCGAGCCCACGAGAAGTGGAAATTAAGAAAACACTGGAAGAAGGCAGACCAAGTCACGGAAAGTACGAGATGCATGGTTGCAATTTGGATCCCGATCCCTTTGGGGAAAATCTAACTTTTGTTTTATGCGCTGCAATTATGAACTTCTTTTGGGTAAATTTTGTAGAATATACAAGTGATTTCAATGTAATGTAATAGTTCTAAAGGCTCAGGGTACTAAGAAAACCATGTTGTGGTTGCATTGGTACTTTGAGGCATCTGATGTTACAATGGAGTGTAAATGGTATTGGCCATGAAAACCATTTGTTATAAATAAAAATAGCACCCGTTCTGTTGAAAAAAAAGAAAAAAAAATTGCGATTGATAGAGGAAATTATTTTCATTTTATATTATTTTTTCAAGATTATTTATAATTTAATCTTTAGTTCCATCTGATGCTAGTAATTGATCCAATCTTATTCAGTCCTTTGGGGATAGTAGTAGTATGTGAGGTTGATAGTTTATCCATCCACATTAATTCTTTTGATGTATTTGGATCAACCTTTTGGTTTTACATGTGGCCTTTATTACTAGAAATTAATATAATTTCATCAAGTTCTTTGGGTTAGTGGATTTTTTGGTTAATGATTGATCCATTATTATCAAGTCCTTAGGGTTTTGAGTGATCTCTATTGTTCGTAATTGATCCATCACCATTGAGTCCTTAAGGGTTAATATTGACGTCTATGATTGGCAGTAATCTATTCCCATTAAGCTCATTGGGGGTATGTGTGCCCTGTACACTTGGTGGCTAATCCATTCCCATTGAGTCCTTAGGGGCTAATAGTGGCCTTTGTCGCTGGAAGTTCATCAATTTCCATCAAGTCAATTCATGTTACAATTGATCTCTATAGTCAATGGTTAATACATTCCCATCAAGTTCTTAGGTGTTAACAATGGCCTCCATTTTGCGTAGTTGATCCAATCCCATACAATTCTTTGGATATAGTAATGACCAATATATTGGCAATTGATCTATTCCCATCAAACCCTTAGGTGTTATCAGTGGCTTATGCAGCTCATGATTGATCCATTCCCATCAATTCTTTAAGGGAACGTAGAGCCATTACCATCAAGTCTTTAAGGGCTAGTAGTGGCCTTTATAGCTATCAATTAATCCATTTTGATCATGTCCTTTGGGGTCACAAGTGGTCTTTATGGATGGTTGTTATCTATTTAGATGAGTTCTTGGGGTTTATTAATGGCTTATGAATCTAGTAGTTAACACGTTCCTATTTCCTTTTGGTATTAGTAGTTACTATGCTTCCACTACGAAAAAACAAATCTTCAAAAATAAAATATATTATTATGAAACAAGCTCACAAAAAGATAGAAAAGAAAGATAAACGCCTTAGAATTCAGTCCCTTCGAGGGGGAAACCTCCTTTACATTACACAAATGAATAATTCTTGGATGATACAAATGACAAAACCTCCTTTCTAAATATAGGCGTCTAAGGGGTCATAATATAATCAAAGCCAACATAACAATAATAATGTAAGGGGCACAATAATAACAATATGGGGACTACATGGGCACAACAATATAATAAGGGGGTTGTACTAATAACAATAAGGGGTTACATTAGTAGTATAGGGACCTAACATGCCCCTCTCCATCAAAAAGTGTTGTCCTCAATGCTTGAGTAGTTCTAGATAATTCTGTATAAAATTCTCATCCTCCCATGTGGAATATTTAGTGGGTAAGTTCTTCCACTTGATGAGATACTCTAAAATTGATCGATTTCATAGCTATCGATTTATTGTTTCCGTGACTTCTTCAGGTTCCAATATGATTTTTCCTTCCTCGTTATGTTCTGGCAATATTATTTGAACTGGGATCTTCTGCATCATTCTTCCATTCATCCCTTGCTTCATTTATCTAATCTGGTTGGATAATAGAAATAGCACAAAACAATGCTTCCACATCCTCATCCTTTCTTGAGAGTGCATCTACAACAACATTTTTCTTCCCTTTTTTATAGATGATTTCAAAGTCATAACCCAACATATTTGTGACCCATTTTTATGTTCTTCTGCAGATAATATTTGTTCTAAAAAGTATTTAAGACTATCATGATCCATTTTTACCTTGAAGAATCTTCTCATTAGGTAAGGTTGACATTTCTTAAGTGTCTGTAGTATTGTCATCATTTCCTTCTCATAAATAACTTGCTTCAGGGGCATTTGTTTGTATGGATGTAACCATAAAAATACCCTATCGCCTACATCAAAACTTTTTTCACTACGATGTTGATCTGTGTGTTGTTTCATTCGATTCTACACCAAAGTGGTGTTATCCTTTAAAAGTTGGAGAACTTGTTATTGATGCTCAGTGTGATATTTCATTGTTTAAATCTTTTTCTTCTTGATATTTCCTTCTATCTTGAGAGTTTGAGGAGTGGGAATTTCTTCCAATGCATTACAAGATATGGTCATATTTATTTCTTGATGCTTGATGTGATCTTTCACTTCTTGAACATTTTTCTTCTTGATATGTCCTTCTATCTTGATAGTTTGAGGAGTGGTAATTCCAGCCAATGCATTGCAAGGTACCGTCATATTCATTTCTTCTTTCTCGATGAGATATTTCACTTCTTGAACCTTTTTCTTCTTCATATGTCCTTCTATCTTGAGAATTTGAGGAGTAGTAATTGTTTGCAATGATTTACAAGATATGGTCTGACTCATTTCTTCTTTCTCTGGGGTTGGTTCCTAGTGCATATCATCCTCTTTTGATGTTTCTTGATCATTTTCTTCCTCCTCTTCATAATCTATGTAAAATAATTTTTTCTCAGCACACTTATGACCTTTAATGTATTTGTTATCACAATTGTAACAAAGTCCTTTTGCTCTTTTTTCTTCCAATTCTTGTGGTGTCAACCTTATGTAGGTTTTAACCCCATATAGAAATTACCTGCATATGAATTCTAAAACATAGAAA
>APFE031275349.1:0-10066 GCA_000404065.3 Pinus taeda | reverse complement strand
ACTTGGTGAACCCCCTAAAAGATGCATATAACAATGAATTATTTTCTGCTGACAATAATTTTCTGTCTGACAGGGAATTTGAACTTTGGCATGACATAGAGCTTCTTGGACATGATTTGAGTGGTTGTCCCTCCATAGTAAAGGAGCACTTGGCATATGGCCCCGTGTGCACAAGTTCCCTGCAGTTTTCCGAATGCTCCTCTCATACCAGTTTGAAGCCTGTCTCACAACTAAGGATCATTATTATTGTTCAACATACTAAAAAACATATCAATCCTTCTTAACAAGAGTGCTCAAAGATAATTCGCCTATTTTGATGATATTAAGAAGTCTAAGATTTTAAAAGTGCTTTTAATGTAATACTTTTCAAATTTTGTCTTCAGTGTAATATTCTATGCTGCCACTTCTGCTTATCACAGTACTTAAAAGATGAACAAGAAAATATATTTATCTTCAAAACTAAACTAACTACTTGTTCTATCTACATCAATTTCAATTTTGTTGAGATGAAATTCTTACTTCGAAGTTGGATGACAATCATATTTATCTTCAAAACTAACTCTATCTACTTGTTCTATCTACAGGAATTTCAATTTTGTTGAGATGAAATTCTTACTTTGAAGTTGGATGACAAAATATATTTATCTTCAAAACTAACTCTATCTACTTGTTCTATCTACAGGAATTTCAATTTTGTTGAGATGAAATTCTTACTTTGAAGTTGGATGACAAAATATATTTATCTTCAAAACTAACTCTATCTACTTGTTCTATCTACAGGAATGAATTTCAAATTTTGTTGAGATGAAATTCTTACTTCAAAGTTGGATGACAAAATCATATTTATCTTCAAAACTAACTCATATCTACTTGTTCTATCTACAGGAATTTCAATTTTTTTAGATGAAATTCTTCCTTTGAAGTTGGATGACAAAATCATCATTGAACCGTAGAATTACATTATCAAACCTCATATTTCATATCTGATCATGTATATGTATGATCATGGAGATGTCCATGTATGAAATTAAATAACGAAATTACATATTCAATGAACTATGCAACTTGAAAATTTCAAATAATAAACTGTTTAAGAGGAATAACATATGAAATCAAAAAATGATGTCAGTTTACGAAAGACTAATAGTACAACTTTGGTGAGCTTAGAAACTTATTGCAAATGGCCTCCTATTAGAGGAATATAGAAAGATGTCGCCTGACAGCAAAGAACTATAGAGATACTGCCCATATTTAAAGATAACAAATAACCAGGATATATATTGAGTGTAGTCTGCAGAGAAGCCCCATAACCAGGATATATATTGAGTGTAGTCTGCAGAGAAGCCCCATGTGTCCAGGTTGTAACAGTCTAAGCAAATATTTTTGTTGATATCAACTTAAAAAATTCAAGTTATACAGAGGTACTACACTAATAAATAATCAGGATATACATTCAGTGCAGTCTGCAGAGAAGATCAATGTTTCTCAGTTATAACAGTCGAAGCAAAAAAAAATTGTTGATGTGGACTTTTAAAATTCAAATTATACAGAGGTACACTAATACCAACCCAAAATGCAACAAAAGACCATTGTGATATGATGCAAAAAATTAATTTCAAATTGAGCACCTTTGGCATTTCCTTAACAGAGAGATTCAAGCAACTCAAGCTAAAGATTACAAAGAATTTGATCAATCTGTTGTGAATGCGGCAAGCCATGGAAGTACTATATGCTACACACAGATCATACAAATCTCCAATACCCAACCATAAAATACCATGAGAAATGGGTGGAAAAATACCTGAATGACACTTAATCTTCTGTGCATTTGAATTATGCACTAGATATTGAAATTTCAAAGCAAAACTATATTTTATATTAGATGGACTTTTCAGATGGCAGTTGATCTAATAACAAGCTATTCAGTGCCAAAGATTCTCTAAATCAATTGATAAGAAAAACAATCTCAAGAGGAAAACTGAGGTGAACTCCCAAGAAGTAATAGAACTGAAAATTAACTATGATATTTACAGGTATGAACAAAAGCCTTCACACTGGAGGTAAAATCACAGTAGGGAATTCTTGAGATTTATTAATATCCAACAAATAACCACAAAAGTGCAAAACCAACTCCAAAGATATGTAAGTGTTGATAAGCATCTAACTAAGACAATCACTAGGTCTAACCAACTCCAAAAGATATATAACAAACAATATCATAGGGGGATTGATAGAAGTAAGAGTCCAAGACTCAAACTGAACATCTTGATGCAAGACTAAAGTGCAAGACTCAAACATGATATAGATACCAAGCACCAAACATTAACAAAGAAAATTCTCACACATTTCGAAATACATATTAACATGTCACTTATTCGTTGTAAAACACAATCATATAAATGAAACTCAGACCACAATCATTACACGAAATTTTGCATTGAAATTCATGATCACAATGTAATAGAAAACAACAAATTCATGATCACAATGTAATAGAAAACAACATCAATAAATGTATAGAGTAAAAGCATACAACTTGATCATACAAAAATTCAATCACTGAATAGGGATACAAAAATTTTGCAATTACCATGCACGAATCAATGTACATACAATAAAGACATACTACTTGATCATACACAAATTGAGCTACTAAACAACATTCAAAAATTGTGCAATTATCACAAGAATCCATGGTTGGAAAAATATTATATTGACTAAATCACATGCATTTACATAGCTTCAATTTTATTTAAAATTCGAGAATTTCAATTAACATGTTAAAAAAATTTATGTTGATGCATTATTGATACTTTTTAATTTACAATCTATTAAACTAAAACTATCTAGTTCTCAAATAAAGAAATAAAAGTAAATGAAAAGATAAGGTGGAGAGAGGGAAACAAACCCTTGAGGATAGCCATGGTCCATCCTCAAGAGCAATGAGAAAGGGATTTTCAGCCCCTTCCAACAAAATAATACTTTTTATTATTATAATGTCTTTAGAGTAATTACATAATAAACATGAAAAATAAATGAAAGCTGGTTTATTTTGGCTCAAGATAACATAATGAACTCATATCTAGATATTTCATCTATCTTAGCAGGATTATACATTCTTCATATCTTTCTTATCATCTGCGAAAACAACAACAACTATTATTAAAATTTAGTGTTGATCTATGCCTTATCTATAAATCAAAAGAATCCAAAATATAAACCTGAATATAGTCGAAAGTGATTGGAGAGAAGAATCCACCAAGAAATTCAATCTGAGTAGATATGACAATGAAATTTGTGAATATAATAAATCCACATACACAAAAATCGAAGGTAAATACTACCACGGTTTGCTATTTAGAGTGAATTGAGCATTATAGGCATCGAGTAGATATGACAATGAAATTTGTGAATATAATAAATCCACATACACAAAAATCGAAGGTAAATACTACCACGGTTTGCTATTTAGAGTGAATTGAGCATTATTGGCATGTTCACACGAGGAAGAAGCAGTGAAACATTTCAAAATGGCCCAATGAAATTTGTGAATATGATAAAGCCACAAACTCACAAGGTTAAAAAGGTAGATACTACCATGTTTTACTATTTGGAGTGAATTGAGTAATATTGAGAGGGTCACAAGAAGAAGCAGTGAAACATTTGAGAATGGTCGACTCTCTTGCAAATTGAATTGAGGTGGGGCAGCAACAACAATCACACGGAAAGCCTTGGTTGGTTGAAAGTTTCTAGCCAAGCACACAGCCCTATTGATTCGATGTGCCTTGCCAAATCATGTGAACATCTATTTTTACCCTTTCAAAACCTAAAGGAGGCGAACAATATGTGATCAATAATAATTGTTAAATGCTCTTTTATGTACATATTTTGATGACCTTAACAAATCTATTGTTAAAAAACCTTAATGCCAGCCAACATAATAATACATTTTCCACTGGATGTCCAAATTGTAACCATATGAATAAAGCCATCCAGCATTCTTTCCTTTTTGAATAAAAAGACATCCCAATCAAATCCATACATATGTCCACATGCGACTGTTCAGAAAATTTGACACATTAAATTACAAGTCCAACATAACTCAGAAATTGAATATATATATAAACCAAATATATTGAATCCAAATATAATCCCAGAAATTCAATGTGAGTAACGAAATAACCTGTATAGATTTTTGAATCCAAATATAATCCCAGAAATTCAATCTGAGTAACTAAATAACCTGTATGGATTTTTGATAGTAGGTAGGTTTTAGCTACGAATGATAAAATATATCACTGAAAAGCGTTGTCGGGACCTTACCCTTGGATGTAACAGATTCTTAACCTAGAAAATATAACAGATTATGTGCGAAACCTGAGATAGCTAATGCAGAAGCAAACCATTGATATTATTTAAGGGACAGGTAGAAATCTGGGAGAGAAGCATATCCACTTTTACAAGAAATTCAATGCATGTACAGTACAATTTGAACAATCTCTTCATCTCACATGTATGTATTTCTGATAAAATCCCCTATTAATCTCCATAGTGCTAAATTAACAGAGTCAGTCAAGAAAATGCCATGCTTACCTCCGAGGGATGAATCTGACATTTGCAAGGGTTACGACGTTGCTCAATCCCTTTTTCCATGCCCTTAGATGTGTTTATCTCGCTTTCTGTGCAACGAGGGATCTATATACGCTGCCGCCTCAGCATGATGCAGAGGGTCTAATTTAAAAAACCAAAAAACTGCCTCAGCATGGATTCAGAGGATTTAGTTAAAAAACCTAGAAACATGAATTCAGAGGATTTAATTTAAAATACCCAAGAAACATGGATTCAGAGGATTTAATTTAAAATACCCAAGAAACCGCCTCACCATCGATGTAGAGGATCTCATACTCTGGCAAAGCGCGGCACTCTGGCTTGCAGTCAAATTTTTTAGATCTGTGAACAGTTGAGTAATATCTATTCTAGATTTTGATTCATTGATCGTAATTAGAAACAAATAAAGCTGCATGGTCGATCTGATCTGCATGCATCACAAGTTTTAATCACAATTCATTCCCCTGCTTGGCATGCCTTAGAAGACTGGGAACTAATTGAATCATCAAACTATGCATTTTTGCGTTTTCAAGTTCGCAGAATCCAACTATACTTTCGGTACTCTAAGAGTGGTTATTGATTTTTTTATATGAGTGCTTATTGCCAGCTACCACTCAAACGCAAACCATCTTCATCTTCATCTCTTTTATTCTCTTTTAAAGCAGAAATGGAAATCAATAATAATTGGCGAAAAGTCATAATGTAGAAATGGGTATATATGGTCATGCTAACCATCTATTAATTAAACGAATTAAATGCTCAGATTTATATTTATATGGACGGCTACTGTTCTCACCTGTTATATGCCTCTCCGTCAAAACCTTCCTTCTATTTCTGCAACTCAAGACAGCATTCCTCCATTTTTCAATGGTGTCAGAGTCGTATCGTTCTTGACCATCAAATGTTTTCTTCCCTTCCCTTGGAGCTTGGACGGCTCCAAGGGTTGTCCATCGAAATTTAGATGCTATGATGCATTGACCCAATTTAGATGGTATTTCGCCATCTTCCCCTTTGAATCGCCGGATCAGAATCGACCTCCGCAACGCTAAATGTTGTTTCATATAGAGCATGTTGCGTCACCCAACTCTCATGGAGCTCTTTTTTAATGGACAATAAAATTCAATCCTCAGTAGATGGGATCAAAAATCGCATCAGCAACTTCAATCAGAAATTTATTTATGAACACAGCGAAACCAAGAAACCGCAGGCCCTCTCCTCCAGAAAAACGCTCCCAATGGCCATTATTCGACGATGGCCACCGCCCGGCTCCAACCCTGATTTTGGCAAGTAGGGATCTATATCGCAATTAGGGATGCAGAGGATCTGATTTTAAAAACCCAGAAACCACAGGGTCTGCGGAATTTCTGCTCCAGAAAAACGTTCCCAATGGCCATTCTTCAACGATGGCTACCGTCCAGATCCAACCATGATATTGGCAGCCCTGTTTCTCTCGATTTCTGTGCATTAAGGGTTCTATACTTCCTCTTCACCAAGGATTTAAATTTAAAAATCCAAACAACACTGAACATGAATTTACCGCAAAGGAATCGAATCGAGTTATGCGAAAGAAATTTGTTTCTAAAATCAAATCGAATCCTCTCTCATTCAGCTAATCTTATTATTTAGAAAGAGTGATGCCTTATTATTTACCTGTGATCGAGTCAGATGCCTCATTTAACTGTGATCCCTGGGCAGAGTTGTCTTGATTCAATAATTGATGCGCTACCTGCCTCTTCTTTCGCCTCCACCTCTTAGGGAACACAAGCACGCCTCTGCCTTCGCCTCCACCTCTCAGGGAACACAAGCACGCCTCCGCCTCCGCCTCCGCCTCCGCCTCCGCCTCCGCCTCCCCCTCTCAGAGAATACACCAAACAGACAAACACACACAGTCACACACCAAACAGATGACAGACAAGACCACATTCATACGGAAACACAACATATGGAGCTCCAAACATACAGACGCACGAGACTAGACCACACAACGAAACTATGTGAGGAGGAGAAGCATTGCAATGCCAATGCCAATATGAATCAAAAAATTGAATCGACTTAAACCAATCAAGATCGTTGATCCTTGATGATGATTAATTCTATCACATTCTGCAAATTTTGTTAAGAACACTGGTTATCTCTTAAATTTTCATGACAGTTATGTTTGCAAGGGAGGGCTGAGATTGCAAAATGCGGAAATATGCTCCAGCGTGTTTTTAATCGCTGCACAACAAAAGCTTAAGCTAAAGCTAGACCACAAAAGCACAACCCACAAAAGCTACACCAACTTTTTAAACGGCTGGACAACAAAACCTACAGCCACACGACAAAATCACAATCCCAGCAAAAATAGTAATAAAAGTACAATCCACGTCATCCCAGCCCTGCCAGTTTCATAAAAGGCATAAAATTGTGGGTGTTATAACTTCTACAAGGATAATAAGATTTACGTGGATAATAAGATCTACAATGTAATACCTTGTTCTGCATTTGCTAGAAGATAATTTATTCCATGTGATATAGAGCTAATATTAAATTAATTTACGAGGGAGCTGTGTGTAGAAGAACTCATTGCTGTAACCCGTGCAAACTGAAAGAAAAGTGATTATAACGTGTATGACAGAGCATTTTCTTTTCACGATGGTTAACCTGTGTAATGAATGCTGCTAGTAAAGGAATTCATGTAAACATGTGAGTACAGAGAACCGGCCTCATAGGCTTATTAAATAGCTAGAGCACAAATTAACCGTGAAAAACAAATCGGCATGTGTGAAATCAGAGAAAGAAAAGGCAGAATGGTAAAACGAAATCCTGTGTACCATAATGGGAGCTTACTTCTGTAACTGCAAAGGAAAAGGAACGCACACAGAAGCCCCAGATGGGTTATAGAACCTCGGGTAAATAACCCATAATTTAGTAGCAAAACCCTAAGTAAAACCCTAGCAATCGACAACACTGCGAACGTGCCTAGCATCCAGGGTTCCAGAACCATGGCTATCGCAGAAAAGGGCTTATAGGATTAATCAATCCTGCAAAGCAATAAATGAAATAGACATTCAACCCAAAATTCAAGTCCAGAAAATAGCCATGGTGGTAATACTATGCATAACTTAATTAAACGATTAACTTAAATCAGAAATATCCTTACATGAAGTATGGCATAATACAACCAGAAGTAATTGTATCTTCATCATAAAAAAAAGTAGTCTCTGTGTTTAAACAATCAAGTTATCAAAATACATAGTAGCAGACGATATTGAATACATCGAGGTAGAACAGTCGAGTCGACATATAACATTAAACCTAAAGCCGCAGAGTTGCCGTCATATTCACATCAAGAGCCTCCGACTTTATCAATGAACGGAGCGTATAACTAAAGATTAAAAAAAACAGGGCCGAGGCCTTAACTCGCCCAGAACTGTCTGAGCTAACGACAGATACAGCCACTCCATTGGAAAACAAAACTCTCCGCCTGGCGTCCAGAAAGCCGGCAAAAGCCCAATAAGGGAATTTCCATTCAGTTCCAGGACGGAGATAAGCGTATAACAAAACGAAACCGTGAATTCAAGTTCTGAACCCTTCTCCTTTCAAAAACAAGATAGCCGGAAAGGCTAAGAACTTACCCGGAAATTCGTTGAAAGCCAAGCCAAGTAAGCTGTCACCTCGCCATCATCCAGAGTGCATCGCGGCAACATCGCCACCCAATCTGCAAGGAATTCACACGTGACTGTAATAGAAAATCCAGATAGGAACTTTTACAAGATATCAAGCAAAGTAGCCATCGAACAACCATTCTCTCACCTGTCAACTGGTTGGAATTGATATCGTCCCTCGTCAAGAAACCCTCGTCCGCCGCTGCAACATGCTGAATGCATCACGCGAGCAAACCCCAGAACGAATTATCCTCAGGCGGAGCTAAGAGCTAGGCAGAGCGCCAAAGCAAAGGGTAGCAAATGACCCTCAGACCCTGCGTCAGAGCATGAAAAGCCGCCCGCAGTGACTCCAGCCGTGCGTCAAACGAACCAACGTAGAGCTGGAGAATCCCGAGGAGTCCTGTCTCAGCTGCGTTGCCATTAAATCGGCATGGCAGAGTAATTAAATGACAGAAGTCTGTTGGGTGGTAAAACTCGATGCATGAGCTGAGCTGTCTCATGGTGGTGTGGGTGAACGTATTTAGAACCATAATGGACTGACAGTAAACATAAATGTCAACCGTAGCAATACCACCTCAAACTTTATCCATTTGTATATTCAATATTTATGTAATTTGATCACTCGAATTAAGGTTAGGAATATGCAATTCATCATGGCATAGTATTTTAACACTAAAAAAAATTACATGGCTTTATGACTCTTTGTTATAACTGCAAGCTTTTGCGCTTTCTTTATTTTGTGTCCTTGCTTTTGCAGTTGTCTATAAAGCGATTTTTTGAAAGCTTTTCTGGCGGATTTTCCTGGTCAAAATCCGGCAGCAATTCAATGGAATCCCAAGTTTCATAGCTAGTTTCTGCACAATCAAAAGCTCCCAGGGGTTTTTCAGGACGCTGAATCCAAATATGCAGTTAAAAAACCATTTTAACTGCTAAAAATACAGATTTAACCTCATTTCTTCCGCCTGATAATCTCCAAAAAGTCGCATTATAGACAACTCCCTTGCTTTTTCTGAGAATTTTTGCTTCATTGTAAGGGCAGGCTCATCATCCGCTTTTGTCTTTTCTTGATTTTCTTGTGTGGTGTTTTCTTGTTGTTTTTGTGGTGTTTCGTTTTCTGGTTCATCTGTGTTTTTGGATTTTTTGTGGTTCTATAATGTTATTTTTATTTGGTTTTTGATATTTTTTGGCTCGTTGTTTTTTATTTTTATTTTTTCTTTAAATATTTTATACATGTATATGTATTTTAGGATTTTTATTTTATATTATATATATTATTTATATATATATATATATATATATATATATAATTATATTATATTTTATTGTGTTGTTGTATTTGTAGTTGTTGTATTCTTTTAGCATGTGTTATTTTTTTATTTTTCTGTGCCTCTTTTTTTTAGATTTTGTGATTACTTTAAATACAAGACCAACTGGGGTTGCTGCAGTATCCAACTCCCAACAAACATCAGGAATGTTTTGTATCTCCTCTGTTGTAATCTTCCTTATAGGAATCTCATGTGAAAACCTAAGAAGCTTTGTCTTCGGCATGACTAATCTAGAAACAAGCTCTAAAATACAGAAAAGGAATGGAATCCTTGAAAGCCTGTGAGTTGATTGTGGGAGCATGATTTCCTTCCCAATCATGAAATAAAATGAAAAGCCACATATTGCATCTCAATTAAAGTGCATATAGTTTTTAAAGAGAATATATTGACAAACTTTGAAGAGGAATACAAATTTATTCAAGACCCATGTTAATCACTATGGTATTCCAACTACCATTGTGCAGTCTTCCATATTTGGAAAAACAA
>APFE031275348.1:0-12850 GCA_000404065.3 Pinus taeda | reverse complement strand
ATATATATATATATGGTGATAATGTTTAATACATCAAAACCCCCAAAAAAAAATGTGTGTTCAAATAGTATTGGCAGCTCGCAGGCCTCATATACCTATGGCACGCACACCTCAAAAATGTAAAATGATGGACTTAGGAACTAATCAGCATGGTGATCACGGTAGAGTGAAACTACTTGTGCAACATGAGTCAGCAATCGATGGATCCAGTCCGATACTCCCACTATGTGTCTTTGGTACTGGCGAGGGATGTTGCCCACCCGGGAATACTTTGGGATACCATGAGTCAAACCCTCAAGGTTCCTCATGATCTCCTCCTCGTTGTCACTCCCCTCCTGATAAGGAGTGACATCAAACTAGTGAGAGACGCACCTGGCTATCGGGGACATCTCGACAGGATGCTTTGGTCCAACATCTGCATTGATAAAACAAAATTTTATAAACACATATATATCAAAAACAATTAAAAAATCACAAAATTAAAAATTGATTTTTTACCTTCATTGTCCAAATCCTCCCCATCTAGCAGCAGCATGTCCGTGGAAGTCGGTACCACTGTATGTCCAATCCTCTACGACGATCAACTGTCATCGTAGTCATGAAAAGAAGGCCGGTCTGTAATACATATGCTGGCCCCCAATGATCCTCAACATCGAACAACTCCAATGGGCCATCTATGGGTCTTGTGGCATCAGCGGATCTACCTCTGTCATGTGGTACTGGAAGAACAACACTCGTTCTAAGAAAAAATTCACGAGTATAGATCCGAAACAAAATTGCTTCAAATTCCCCGCCTTAGCTTTTTAGCTGGCGTTTTATGTTGATCTTGATGGCTTCCACCCAATTGAAGATCGTTAATGTTGTACAGTCGATATCATATAGAAATTTCGACTTGTTCGTCTCGTGCATTGCTTGGGACCATGCCACTCTGTTGATAGTCAACAGTAGCACTCTAGTGTCATATCTAGCACAATGGAAATCTCAATCTTGCCGCTCTTGGATTTGAGGGCTTCGGGGAAATGTTCGGCAAGTAGCATGGATATGCTTGCCCCAATCGGTGGTGACCCATATAGGTTGACTCATTCCCCTCTCTGAGATAGTCCTGTGATGAAATATATGTCTAAAGTTTCTAACTCCAGCTCCTATTCACCAATGATGAGTATTTCCCGATTTATGTCCCAGAGACTAATCAGGTATCGAAGTAGCTTAGGTTGAGCCCACATCCCTGGTGTGAGAAAGAACTTGAGGAGCACGCAGTTCCTCAAAGAGTTCAGGCAATTTGGATCATTCAGTGCCTGAGCATCCACATCTTCATGCTCACGTTATTTCCAGTCTACCATTTTCAACAATTCTTTCCTGTAAAAACCATGTATTCAAGTCAATAATCATTTTTGGAAAATAAAATTTGGATTCAAACGGTGGTTTTGAGAGGAAAATGGATTTTTCCTTATTCACGGTGTCGGCGTGCCTGTTTTAAAAATAGTTGCGCCGACAACGTGGTTGGGAGTTTTAATTACCCCCAGCCGATGCAATTACGTGCACGAAACTCACGCTAATCGAGGCTGATTTTTTTTTTTTTCCAAAACCTCCCTCAGAAATCCAAAAAATGGATGAAAATAGGAACAAACAATATGGAAATGGCGCTTAGGGCCTTGGTTCTTACCTGCAACTAGCAGCTCGATGAATGACCTCCCGGATCTCCCGCAATCTGCTCCAAAAAAGTTAGGGCAAAAGTGGGTGAAATTTTTTTCACAGCAAGGTAAAATGGTAAAAAAATATTTACTTTTCCCTCATTTTATTCAATTTTTCATGAAATATTAGGGTTTTTAAAGTATTTTGACCTATTTTGCCTTAAGAATTGGATAATGCATTTTACGCTTTTTGCGCAACAACAGGTGATGGATGTTCGACGATGATGTCGAGTCATGTTTTAACTCTTTTCTCAACTCGTAAAACTCAAATGAAAAGATTGTTGAGTATTTTTCCCTTTTGACTCGTAAAAAAGAGTAAAATGGGGGTCTGCTTTCAAGCTCTTTTTCGACCCTTTAAACACGAAAAGATAGTCGATCCCTTATTGTTTCAATCTCGTTAACGGATGCGAAACGTCGTGTGTCTAGTATAAATTTACCCCTTTTTCGAGCTGGGATGCACTATTTATGAAAACGGTACTCCTTGACTGTGATGGTCAAGAAGTTCTCTTTAGTATCGTTTTCTACCTTTTCGGGCTCGAGAGACATAAATGTACAAAAGAGTACCATGTGGAGTTTTGTTTTCTGTGTCTTTTTCAAACTCTCTAAACATGAAAAATATATTGAGTTACACCTTTGTCGGACTCGTTAAAACAAACAATGACATTGGATTCGTCACCATGATGAACATGAGATTCTCCTTCCTAGGGCTCATTAAACTTACTAGGTTTGATTCGTCTGAAGGATGAACTTACAGTGCAAGCATATGCTATCCCCTTCAAGCTTGTGATTAAAAAATAATTGGGGTACCTGCCAGGAATGGTGGGGGGAAATTTGGAAATCTAATTAGTTGTGTCGGCAGCTCACTCTTGAACATGACACTTTCTGCTTCGTGTCAGGATGGGATATCCTCCTTTTTATCGTTGAACTTCCTGGGTTGGGCCGTTCATTTTTGCCTTCCATTTGATCTCTACCGCATCATCATGACCACCAATCCTATGGATTCGAAAGCTTCCAAACCTCTAGTCGTGTCACCGATATGTTCAAGAGTTGTCCTTCTGCAGTTACACTTACCCCAAATTCTCTGTATCATCCAAAATCATTTTGCATCCCTTTGTCTCGTGTCAATGATGTGGGATACATTATGGACCTCCTTCGACATGGTCACTTCCTGTCGACTTCAGCTCATTATCGAGGAAGTTGACCGAGAGACTCCCTTCCAGTACTTAAAGCTTGCATGCCCTAATGGAAAGTTATTCACACTCGATGACAAGTTCACATCATTGGCTTTCAACCAGGTGATTTCATGGGTGTTCGATTTCAGTTTCTCTATTCACATTCTGTGAATTATGCTGATAGTACCTTGAGGACCATTGTCATTATTTGTGGTTTCTATCATGCTTGTTAACAGTTTACATCATCATTTGGTAATCAAGTGATTTTCTAGCATGTTCAATGTGAACACATCTATTCACATGTTAGAATTTGTACTTTGATCGGGTCGTGTTGGAGCATAAGACCCTGGGCTAAGATTACAAAATTATAGGTTGCAAGGTGGTGTGACATGATCATGTTGATATGCATGTCTCTCTAAGATGGACGGCTGCGACCATACCATGCATTATCATATGCGATCCTTCTCATTATTGGATGGCTGCGACCATACCTTGGTTTCGATATGATCCTCTTTATTGGATGGTTGTGCCCATGCATGGATCCATTTACATGATCATTCTCTGGATGACTGTGTCCATACTACGATTCATGTATTATTTGACAGAGTTTTCAGTTATGTATATGTATCTGTACTTGCTTGCAGGTTTTCCGACGACAGACTCCAGTTCCCCGCATTGATTCATAAAGCATTTCATCCCTCACTCTAGTTCCACCTTCACACTTTAGGGGACGTCTGTTACACAACATTTTGTCACTGTCCGTGTCCTCCCCGTTCCACGATCTTGGAGGACCTCTCCAGTGAACCCCACATGCTTCCCCTTCATGAAGAAAATCCCATTGTGTCCCTCTTCATGAGTAGAACAATTCCCTTTTGCATCATTTCCCAAGAATCTTGTGTTTTTCCTAGTCTACAAGACCGACGCTAATGACCCTTGTCCTCCTCGCACTGATATGAAAGGACTAACACTGTCCTTAGCGCTGACAAGAGCGACTGAGATTTGTTTTAGTCGCGTCGATCCTCTTTTGGAAAGTTTTTTAAATAAGGAGGCGATGATTCCAGCTCTAGAAGCTTCACAACGGAAGTCTGGTAAATGGTTGAGCTGGATAGAGTCGAGGATGTCAGTTTGGGCTCCTTTACCCTATAAGGATGGAATTACCTCAAGAGATAAGACCTCCTCCAATGAGAAGAGAAACCATCTATTCATGCTATATAAACCTCCATTTTTCCCAAGCACAAGCTAGTGTTAATGTTGGTGCTCTAGTGCTAATTAAGTTTGGAGTAAACAACAAGCTATTCATAGTTGTAGCTCTCTAGTTGTGTGTGAGGGAGAAGTGTGAATTTGGTTTAGTGTGAAGTCTAAAGGGAAGAGCCTTAAAACTATCATTGTTGAGGCCATCATGGAATGCTAATGGAAGTGTGTGGGAACTTGGTTTTGTCGGAGGAGAACAACAATGTCAAGGCAATGGTTGTAATCTCTTCTCGATTTAATATATATGCAACTATCAATTGATTTCCTACATAATGTGTCATCTCACATTTTTATGGAGTAATGCTTCTTGACTTGTTAAGTAGGTTGAATTACAATTTGTCTATTATCACAGTTGTTGTTTGTTGTTGTTTACTTGTTTCAAGTGTTCAAAGAAAGAAATGAGAGATAGCTGGAGTGAGCAAGCAAGGTCATCACCAAATGAGATAAGCGTACTAATAGGTAGGCTCTCTTAATTGGATCTAACCTAAGGAAATCTTCCGTAGAATGTCTTGTTAGTGACTAGACCTGCTATCAGGCTAGAGGAATTGTTTGTGTCTGCACTTATAATTTTACTTCACCACAAAGATCTCTTGCTTTTACAAGATCTGTATCTTCATAGAATGTTACGTCCCTATTAATTTTGACCTTCCTCTCACCAAGAATATAAATTCTATATGCTTTAGAATTATCAAAATAACTCACAAATGTACCTTTTCTTCTCATATCTTCCAATTTATTCCTTTTGTCCTTCGGCACATGAAAATATACGGGGAATCCAAATACACGAAGATGGTTGATATCAGGCTTGATACCTGTGAATATTTCTTTAGGAGTCTTGTTTTCTAATGCTTGATGAGGCACCCTATTTTGAACATATACAACAGTAGATGTAGCTTCATCCCAAAAGAACTTTAGCACCTTTTGATCATAGAGCATAGCATGAGCCACTTCTATTATAGACCTATTATTCCTTTAAGCTAGACCATTCTGCTCAGTATATGGAACAATCGTTTCCTTCTTGATTTTGTCTTTCTTGCAAAATGCTATGAATTCTTTTGGCATGTATTCCCCTCTATTATCAGACCTGAAGACTTTGATTCTCTTTCCTGATTGATTTTCAATCAAGGATTTGAATTCCTTGAATGTTTTAAAGGCTTCATCCTTGTGCTTAAGATAATATATCCATGTATTTAAGGTGATGTAGTAGAGATAAACACCAACATAATGCACATGCATTAGACCACATATATCAAAATGAATGAGATGGAGGATGTAATTTGTCTTGTTCTTACTAGAGGGAAATGGTCCCCTTGTTTTTTTCCACTTGTATAACTTGGAAAAACTTTATCATGATGAGCTTGAACATCAGGAATACCTGAGACCAATTTCTTCAACTTCGGAAGTGCATCATAGTGCAAATGGGCCAACCTACGGTGCCATAAATCGCTAAGATGATTGGTATTATGAACCAATGCTAGAATAGGTCTTCCAGTGACTCTATAAAGTCATTCAAATCTTGATCTTAATGTGAATGCATATCTTATAGGTGAATCAGGAGGCCAAGTTGAAAATTTCCCTTTGATGAAGGCAACACTCATCCATTTATCTTCCAAAGTGGACACAGATACCAGATTCTTCATTAATCCTGGTTCATACATAACATCATGCAACAGAATTGATTCCCTAGAATTCAATTGAAGTTTGACAGACTCAAATCCTTTCATGGGATGAGTGGAGTTGTCTCCAAGAATGATCTTTAGCTTAGTCTCCCTCTCTACCAGATTAGATAGGACTTCCTTGTAACCAGAGAAATGATGAGTGGCCCTACTATCAACCAACCAACTATCCCACGAATTCGACGGAGAAGAATTAGTAACATTAGAAATAAGAAAGTATTTAGATCTATTTATGACATTAATTTCATACCTGGGAGCCCTTGACTTCTTTTGAGGAGGATGATCTTCTTCACGGTCCCTTGAGGAGTCTCTTCTTCTTCTTTCATATCTTTGTCATGGTTATTTCTTTGATTGTCATTTCTTCTTTTGTTATTGTAGTTGCCTCTAGTGTTGTAGTGTGGCCTCTTTCTTTTCTCAGGACAGTCTCGTGCATAATGACCCTTCTTGTGGCAATTGAAGAATTCAACATGAGATAACTATCTATCATTCCTTCCTTTTGTATTTTGAGAAGGAGCCTTCCTTGTTGGAGATCCTTTTGCCTTCTTCTTTTTTCCATGAGTGATATATGCAGCAGGCTCTCCCTCTTCATGTTTTTGAATCCTTCCTCTTGCTATCATCCTTGATTCTTCTTGAGTGAGCTTCCCAAAAATTTCATCAAATGATAGAAGGACATTGTTGTTACTGATTTTAGTAATGAAGGTTTACCAAACAGGAGGGAGACCTCTAAGAGTCACAACTACAAGCTCCCTATCATGTGCATTTTCTCCAACTCTCTACAATTTATCTTTAAGGTGAGAGATCCTCATAATGTAATATTGGACAACTTCTCCTTTGTTCATCCTAGTTTCCTTGAGTTGATCTTTCAAGGTGATGATCTCATTCAAGTTGTTGATTTCATACATGTCGACTATCTTATCATACATATCTTTAGACTTTCTTAAATTCCCAACATATGCAAGTAAATGATCTTGTAAACCATCAACGATAATTTTCTTTGCTTTGGAGTCACCTTTCTTGTACCTGTTCTTGAGGGAAGTGGAAGAATTTTCTGGAGGCTCGTGCATTCTTCCTTGAATGTATTCTAGCACATCATTGTTGTCATCTATAATCTCTAATCTAACTTTCCATGCAACAAATTTTGATGCATCACCCAACTTTTCATGCTCCTTGAAGGTAAAGGACAACATCTTGTCCTTGATTAGGCAATCTACTTTCCAAAAAAGTGGGCTTCAATCCTTATCTTCTTTTGGGCTTGTCCTTCACCTCAAATCTAATACCATGTTAATTTTTTGATTGTCCTATGTTGTATCAGTTACTTTAGCCAAAATTACTTCTTTATTAATAATGCATCCAATTATTAGCAGTATAAGCAATCATAAATGTAACTGAAGAAAGAACAATGTATGCAGTGACAAAGAAGACAATAGCACAACCACAAGAGACAACAGATTGGTTTAAGACGAGGGGAAAACCCCACAAGGGGGAAATCCTTTCAAATCTTCTTCCTTAATAGATCGTGATAAAAATATTTTAGTAGAGAGTATAATGAGCCCAATACATATGTTTGCAACAGATACTAACAAATTAGATCTACATATCTACAGATCTGTATAACAGCAAAGAGAAACCCAGATCCACTAGATCACTGAAGCCAATTGAAGCCAAGATGTCAAGCCCTAGATTTGAACCAGGGATACTCTCATCAAAACTATCTGTGTGCATCCAAAACAACTTGGGCGCTCTCTCAGACACTGTGTGAGGGCAATTGTCACTGCTCGGTCACTCTCATGAAGACTTTGTGTGTGCGTCGAGGGTAAAACACACAAGAAACCCTTGGACACTCCCTTACAGTTGTTGTGCGGGAATCTGAGATGGCTTGGATGCTCTTAGGACCACTCTAAGCGAGCGTACGAGGACCAATGCAGCCTGATATAACTACGAACCCCTGGACGCTCTCATAAGCCTATATACCAGCATCTAGGGCTCTCTAGATGCTCTCTTTTCCACTCTGTGACAACGCCCATAGACCAGATTTCCCTGTTCTGTGCCAGCATCTGGAACCCAAAAAAACCTAACTGAGAGCGAACCTTACACCTGTGATTTTGGACCCTTATGCGAACTCCTTCCATCCAACCTATGCAAGCCCAAACAAAAGAGAAGAATCGAAAATGACTTGAAAAAATGTGATGAAATGAACTTGAGGTCGCTTCTATTTATAGGCTTTCTTGAGGGTTTATTTGGGGTTAAGGTAACCTAAGTAGTTACCCATGTGGTTAGGGTCAACCCATTCCATAATCAATGTATGTATAAAATAATTCAAAACTTAACTTCCGCTTAACCAAATAGGGTGATATTTAGGTTGATTTTGGTCCTCTCGAAAAGAGAAATTTAATGCAAGCATCATCTCGGGCATCTGAGCTGTTCAATGTGGAATTTGACTCTAGTTGCAAAATTAACATATTAATCCCTTGGGTTTATAATACCTTTGGGTTTTAGAATTAATCCCTTGGGTTTATTATTCCCTTCGGTTTACAATATCAATCCCTTGGGTTTATTTGGTTCATATTCCTAGGGTATAATAGTATTCATAGGGTTTATAATACTAATCCTAGGGTTTTATATAAATCCTTTGGATTTATAATCATGGTCATCCATGGTCAACGATGGTCTAATGTCACAATGTGTCAAGGATTGTCTCGATATGAAAATAAACCATGGTCAACCATGATCCAATGTCACATTGTGACAAACATCATCTCAGTATGAAAATCAATGATGGTAAATCATTGTCAAATATGTTTATTTTAGGGTTTATAATATTTATCTTAGGGTTTTTATACCTTGGGTTTATAATATTTATCACTTGGGTTTGATATTATTCCTCTGACATTTACAACTATATCAAGATTTAAATCAATAGATGGTTTGCATATTTCATGACCTTTTTCTTTTCAATGTTATGCAAAAATGCAAGACAATGTGAGAAGGGATTGGTTGGAAAGCGTGAATGGTTGTGATCATTAACTTGTTTATTTGAATTGGTGAAAATTTTTTCATTGGTCTTGATGTGTTTCTGAAGAGGCTAGCGTTTAATAAGTGTGTTCTAGTGAAGCTTTTAAAGTTGAATTTCCTATTAACCACATTTAGATTGTTATTTGATTTTTATTAAATGTTTATTTCATAATTACTTCATTATTATTTATTAAATAATTAGTAATAAATTTATTAAATGTTATTAATAAATTATTAAATGATTTTATAATTGTTTATTGCTTTTTTTATTTATTATTATTTTAAATAATATTAATATTATATTAATTATATTAATGTTCTAATTATATTAATTTATTGATAATAATTAAATATTTTATTCTTAGGTTTATTATTTTGAATATGATTTGATTTGGTCTTCAACGTTTATAATCATTATTATTAATGTGTTTGTGCTGTTTAGTGGTTGTGAGGGTAGAGGGTTTAGATATATCTCAAAAGTAATTATAACTTTTTTCCTTTTAGATTTAATTGAAAAAATGTTATAAAATTAAATTAAAATAAAATAAATATTTTGACTATGAAATAAGTTATGGTTTTTGGGCACGAGGTATTGATAAGCCATGGTATTGGCTCATGGTATTGTAACAAAACCTATTTACAAGTTAAGAAAATCTATGGTAAAGTGGGGGTGAATATCTATGGTAAAGAATCTTGTCATATTGTTATAAAATATTTTGATTGTGAAATAAGTTATGATTTTTGGGCATGTGGTATTAATAAGCCATAGTATTGTAACAAAGCCTATTCACAAGTTCATAATATTAATGACAAAGTGGGAGTGAATATCCATGGCTAAGAGTCTTGTCATATTGTTATAACATATTTTGATTGTGAAATAAGTTATTGTTTTTGGGCATGTCGTATTGACAAGTCATGGCATTGACACGTGGTATTGTAACAAAGCCTATTCATGAGTTGATTACAAAGTAAAAATATAACAAATTAAATTTTATTAAATTTATTACTTTAATTTTTTATTATCAATTGAGTCAACATTTAAATGTTTACACCATCCGGGTTTTATATTACTTTTTAACTTTTTGTTTATTACTTTTAACTTTGTATTAATCAAGCCAACATTTAAATGTTTACACTCATTTCCTATATCACTTTTAACTTTTAATTATTTTTTCATTGAGTTGACATTTAAAATTGTTTACATACTTACATCACACCTACACATCTACCCACATCTAGCCTACACTAGGTTGTAGAGTGCCTCTCAGCCCAATAAGTATTGTAGTGAATTCATATTCCACTATATAATTTTTTCTTTTATATTTTTAATGATTTAACATTCAAAAAATATATATGAATTTTTTTTAATAATAAGGAATGAAATTACATAGGGTAAAGATATATAATGCAATACCATAAACACTAAATTGATATAGAAAACCTAATATGATATAATCTAACAAAAATATGAAAGAAAGTATCTTTTTTCTTAATCTATTAAGAGCATAAAATAAATTACAAAGGTCGTAAAACTAGTTGAGGAGCTATATGGTATGGTTTAATGCCATCACCTCTAAAAGCTTTAGTTTATTTGTTATATGTTTTGGAATTTTTTTGGCATATTTTCTCATTGTTCACAATTCCACAAAGATTTGTTGGTTAACTCTCTTCAATCCAAGTGCCCCTAAGGATTTTTCAAAGTAGTTGGAATTACAAGTTTAACTCTCCACAATCCAAATGTCATGAGATTTTTCAAGGCATTGAATCCATATATGCAATCAAAAACTCATTTTAAACAACAAATATCAAGATTTGACTAAAAATTAATCACACTTCACCCGAAAATTGCAAAACTTATAATAATTAAACTACTTCCCTTTAACATTATTCTTCACCTCTATTTATTATTATTTTTTTTTATAATAATTAAACTACTTCCCTTAAATATTATTCTTCACCTCTATTTTTCTATCCCTTACTCTTATAAATAACTTTTCCACCGTAAAAAAAAATCAAATTATCATAATATAAGATAATTTGAACTATTTTCCTTCTTTTCTATTGGGGTGTGAATTCCCTTTTCGACTTTGATGTTGGTAGAAGTGTAACAAATTCCTATTACAAATGGATACATCATAGTGAGCTTACATCATTACAAATGGATACATCATAGTGAGCTTACATCATTACAATTGGACATGTGAGCAATGATTAAATCATTCCCTTGTTTCACATAATTTTAATATTAAAAAGAAAACCTATTATAAATATGAAGTTATATGGTCAAGTCTTTGATTTCACTGTCTCTATGGATATTGAACCTCACTAAATGAAAATGAATCCATAAAAAGCTATATATATTGAATTAAATTTCCAAAACTAAATAAAATGAATCGAAAGTGAACCCCAAAAAATTAAAAAAAAACATTATTTCCTTTAAATTAAATTAAATATTTCTTTCAATAAAATCCATATAAACTAATAGGCGATTTAGAATTTATACACGCCCTAAAAAAATATTCCAACGATCTAGTGGGAATAAGAGGAATAGATGCGAAATTGACAACAAGTCTTAGCTTTGGTTTTGCCAACTTAATGAATGGCCACGTTTTGTCATCATGACAACAGCAATGAATGTACACCATAAAGCCATTTAATATTTTTAATAAATTTAATATATTATTAAACTTTTATAATAATTAAAACCATAATATAGTACTTATCAATAATTTATTAATTTAATTTAATTTAATTTTTTTTTTATTAAAATAATTGGTCTTAATTTATTCAATTGTATATTATATAGGTTTTTAATTATAATGATTATTATTTACATATATATTTTAGTATAATTAGATATATAATTGTATATTTAAAATAATATAATTAGATTGTGTTGTATGTTTAACTCTGGTAATGTCGTGAAAATAGTAGTAGTTTTATTTTGTGTAGGAAGGTAATCGCAAGTTTCAATCTTCATTCCATGTATCTAACATTAAAAGACAATATATAAAACGTTTAAAATATTCATATTAGTACATAATTGGAATAGACCATTTATCCACGAATGATGAGACAACCTTATGTATATTTTTCTAATAAAAATCTAATAAACTAAGATGGCAAATAATAAATAATATGAATAAAAATTGATTAACTATTAAAATAAAATTAATCATATATATAATTAAATTCTATAAATTTATTTTTAAATAACACATTTGTGAAATTAAATATAAAAAATAATTATTAAAACCATTAAAAATAATAATAAAAAACACTAATATATAAATATATAATTTATAAAATATTAATTTTACTTTTAAAAGCCGAAAATATTAAAAACATTTAATATAAAAATTGTGTGAGTATATCACATGTTATCGTTGGCTTGTGTTTACTTTATAAAAAAACCAAAAAGGTGTTAACCATTTTTTTTAAAAGGTGTTAATATTCTTAATGGGATGTTTTGATTTTGTCGTTATCTTATTTTAATATTTTTAAAGGGTAATTATTCATTCAGACAACAGATTCTAACACTATCTTATGCTATTGTTGGCTTGTGTTTACTATTGAAAACGAAAAAAAATGGTGTTTTTAGTGTGATATTTTGATTTAAATTTTTTTCCCAATTATGCTTTTACCTGAGATTGATTTTTATTTTTTAAATTTTTTGTATTTAATATAAAGTTTATTTATTTATCAGTATTATTATTATTTTTGAAAAGTACATTTTGTAGATGCATTGGAGTGTGTTTAAAGTTGTTTTTTATGGTCATTCATAAAAAATAAATGTAAAAAAACTAGTTTATGAGACTTTTTCTCAGTTTAGAATCAATGTTTAATATCATAAAATATATCAACAAAATCATTAACAAGATAGCCTTATGTCATCTAGGATATAAAATTTAACAAGAAATGTCATAGAGAACAATAAGTACATAGATGGGTCCTCGATCCTATGCATATTCCACCTGCAAGCATTCTATAAAAGGCTTATGGTAGAACTCATAAAATGTGTTGTTGACATGTTTTGAGATCTCCCATA
>APFE031275347.1:126013-160092 GCA_000404065.3 Pinus taeda | reverse complement strand
AACATTATTTACTAAAAGTAAAATTAAACCTCAATATAAAAATAAAACAAAAACAATGTGTTAAAATGAAAACACACATGCCCTACCAAACAAAAATTGACGAAAAACAGTGCGTATTTGCAGAGCTGAACCGTGAAGTAAAAAATGACATTTAATTAAAAAACAGTGTTAAAATGCAAACAAACATGCACTAAAAAACACATAATTAAAAGCAGTGCTTTAAAATATAAACATGCATGTGATATCTTTGATGTGAAATAGTTTTATTTTAGTTAAATATACAATATACATATAAACAAATAAAATTATATATAGAGAAATTGTTAAAAATGGTCTTTTCAAAATTCCAAAAAAATACACTTAAATTAAAAAAGCATTAAATTTGGTAAGAAATTCAAGAAAAACATTGAAGATTATCGAATAATTAAAAAAAATTTAATTAAATTTCAGAAAAGATTGGTTGTTCAAAAATAATAAAGAAAATTAACATTAATTGAATTAAATATAAAAAATATTTATAATTATAAAATTGTAAATATTAAACACGGTTTTATAGTTTTACAAAATATTAAAATTAGTTAATATTAAAATAAAAATTTATTAAATTAAAATAATATATTTATTTAGTAAATTTTATGAAGGAGATGATGGTGGTTAACGTCCATTGAGACAAACACTGGTTAAACGCCAAAATTGTATATATATTAAAAAATAAAAAAATTAAATATCTGAATTTAGATTTTCTTTTACCTCATAAATTTAAAATTAACATTTTTTAAATTTCAACACATAATCAATGCTATACAAAAAAGAGAGATGCACAAGTTTCCTTCATATTAGTAAGTAAAAGGTCAAAGTATAACATATTAAAGAATAACAATGTGGTGAAATCTAAAGATTCCCCTTACATTGAGGGATTGCAATCCAAACAAGGAAATTCGTGTGAAATCCATTTTGAAGGTTGATGAACTTGGGATAATTAAGGAGGATATATGCCCATGTAATATTATTATTTCATGGTTGGTGGAAAGAGTAACATTAGAAGTGTGAAGAGTGGATTTGCTCCGAATCAAAATGAACTTTTTGCTTTGAATCAAAACGAACTTTTGTATTTGGTAGATTACGCAAATTTGAAAGATAAATTCTAGAAGTATGGAATTTCGCTTTCAATAAAATGGTATACATATTAATATATTCTATTATATTTGGTTTTTTTTCTTCTAAGAGGTCTCCTCTATTTTTATGAGTATTGGAATTTTTCCACATCAAACTTAACAAATTAGGTAACATTCCTTTCACCTAATCTAAAATGGTGTGTATGAGTCCCAGAAGAGAGATGATATGAATATGAATGTTGAGTATATTATATGCCAAGATTGTGATACATAAAATGTGTTTGGATATGATATGTAAGTGAATGTAAGTGTTTGGATAGGAGGCTTCTAGAATTTATCTCTTTTTCCTGAATTTCTAGAACCAATGCAAGTGTAAGGGGAGCAACATGTAGGTGATCAATGCAAGCCAATGTGGGGCAACTTGTAGGTGAACACTGTCGAGGAAGAGGTCAGGGTGCACATGTCCTAAAATTGGCTCAGATGAAGCAGTTTCAGGCATAAACTCTGGGGAATGAAAGATACATGCTTAGGGATTTGTGCAAAGATGATGTCAAGGGAGAATAATATGTTGATTGATACCATAGGAGGTCTATTGACCGGATCTGAAAAATGGCATATAACACATAGTATTCAGAGATATGTAATACTAGATTAAGAGCGATCCCCATTGGACGGTGAAAATAATAAATCAGTCAATATGATACTTAATAGAATGAACAAAATTAGTACTCAACTATATGGAAGATATAGAGCGTAGTTTAATAGTTGTGAAAAATGATAAACATGTAAATAAGAGCTCTTAGAAGGGTCTAACATCCATACAAATGTAGCGACATGAATAACACTGCAAACCTCCAAGACATTGTATACTATGAACTAGATTCCATCGTGAAAAGAAAATAAAATTGAAAGGGATGTAGAAATTGGACATAGAACAAACAACAAACAATGGCTAGCCCACTCGGATTGGAAATGCTTCACTCAAACGGTTAGAACCAAGTGCATGTATTGAAGGCTAGCTTCACAGGAGCCAAGAACATCATGCAATAAAATTCTCATAAAATGAGTGCCATGGGAGAGAATCCCCTCTTATAGTGGAGATGTACCATAAGGATTATCATAGAACACAAGGTCACAATAGATAGGTATGGACTCTAAAAATACAACATTTGGGGGAAATATGCCACTTGAAACAAGCGAATGTCACAGGGGCTGCAGAGGAACATAGAGCAATAATTATTAGGCCAAGAGATTGCAGATGGAATACATGTTTGCATTATAATGTGAAGCGAATGTATGATAGCCAACATGTGTGGCTACATGGGGTAGGATAGCCATGCCATCTCCCCTCTTAAATGTGTTAGGAGATGGCGGGGTTACACCCTCTCCCCCTCATATATTGGCAAAACTTAGAACACCTTGATTAGGAACAAATTAATATTATGTAAAAATACATAAACACATGTAAAATTACATTTTAAAGATAAAAATTAAAGTATGTTAACCCAAAATATCTTAAAACAATGATAATTAAAAAGAAAAAGTAGGTGAAGCTAACATTCTAGAATCCATTAATTTTTAAATGAAACTTTTCTATACAAGATAATCACATTTCGCTTAACTAACTTAAGTAGATTGGTCTTAGTTCATGCTTAAGTCACCATCTGAAATTAGCTTAAGTAGATTGGTCTTAGTTCATGCTTAAGTCGCCATCTGAAATTAGCTTAACTAGATAAGTAGTTTGGTCTAAGTTCATGCTTTATGAAGGTTGAGCTATAGGAATTTTATGTGTACCTCTAAGTGAAATATGCATGAACGTATAGTTTTCTCTCTATACATTGGATTATTAACTAGTTGAGGGATGATTGAATAGTTGGCATCAAATTTTTTTGACTATTGACTATGTACTCTCTAGTTAATCAACTATTTTAACTTGTTTATTTATGCATGCATTGTGCTTCATATTTTATTGACTTTAATTTGAAATTATGATTGATTAATGGTTAAAACCTATATCATTTAGATTCTATGTGACTACGAAGTGTTTCATAGACAACTCACTTACATATATATGAATACATATAGCTTATGAGATATTTGAATGTTTCAATTCTTGAGTGAAATATAAATGATTCGTGTAAATGAACACAGTTGTTGGGTGCCATCTCTTAAACACATGCATATATGTGCCTTGTGAAAGCTATTTATGCAGTGATTTTAACACAATTAAATATGTGTATAATCTAATTGGACTATTCCCATTCTCCATTTTGGTTGAACTATTGCACAAACATTTCCTTCCTAGTATATATATATATTATAGATAATGTGAGACAATTTTTTACTGGCCTATGGATGAGAGTATGGATATGCAAGGCTTGATGTTTATGTCATAAGAAAATTAATTGAGATCGTGCATAATCAAGTTTTGACAATGAGATTTGGGAAAATTTCATGCCTAGGCATTCACGTTTAACCAAATTCAATATTAAATGACTTGTTGTTTTTTACGGGTACAAATATAAACAAGATTTAGCATGAAGTTGTGTGCATTTTATCTCTTATTTAAACATGGGCCATAATAACACCCTTTCTCCTCTTTTGGTGTCATTGAATTAATAAGTGTGCAAAATTTCCATGAGTCATTTCACAAATTATGGAAAATAGAAATGAAAACAAATGGCCCCAGGCTACTTATGGTTCACCTCAAATAGTCAAAAATTGCCTACACGTTACATGTGATGTACTTATGATTTATGAAAATCATTTAAGCATTAAATTCAATGATTGTCAATATATGTAAACCATTTTATGTTTATATTTGACGTGTCACTGACATATAACTAGATGTAAAACAATTTGGCTAGGCCAACATGACTTGTTCCAAATGTTAACAACCCTATGACATATCCAATCATCAGGGAAATTGGAAGGTGAATGCTTATTCTTACCATTGGTACATTTGACCCTTGATGGGGAAATGAGGTTGACCCTGTGGTGGTGTATCTAGCCATCGATACTATCTGAAGGTAATGCCTTTTGTTACTTCTTCGTATCCCCAGCCCCCGATGGACAATGGGGTGTGTCCTTTGCAACTTTAATTATCGATCTTGTGCAATGTTAACACATTTTGTTGTGGCTTAGATATGCAATTATTAACGTTGTGTGGGGTTAAAACATTTAGTCAGGTCTTAGACCCCTAACACCTGATGAGGCGATGACTGGGTATGCCTTATTATCAACCTCCATACCTCGGGGCATATGCCCCTCATGACTATTTGCAAAATCATTGGCTTTCACGAAAAAGGGATGAAATGGACTTTTGTAGGCCCATAGGTGAATCAAATTTGGCTTCATGGAGAATTTATGTGGTTAAACAATATATAGGTTGACCAACGCTAATGAGACGAATGTGGCAAAACATACAACATATTCATTATATGTCCAATCCATGAATATTATGTGGAATCAATATTAATATATGCTAATGGTTTATATATGACACATAACGAGGATTTAATTTATGTGAATGTTGAGTATCCAAGACTGTGATACATAAAATGTGTTTGGATATGATATGTAAGTGAATTTAATTCACACAATTATTTCATGTAGCAAACAAATGATATGGGTTGAATACATCCAATCCATTCATACACTATATATGATGTGGATTTATTACTTACTGGGTGTTTTATATGACGTAAGTATTAAGATTTGAGAAGTGTATATATATATAAGTATTGATCTTGCACATTGGACCCACTAATCCATGCCTTGTAGCTATGTTGATCAAATCCAAAAATCACACCAGTGCCATGAGACATGATAATGTTGACATGGCTTACAGTTATTAGACATATTTTCTCATAAGTATAACTTTTAACCTAGGTTTCCTATCGACGAAATAATTATGTCATCGAAAATCTCTCACCATGTTGGACAAGATAATAACATTAGTATCTAATTCCAAAAGTTCAAAAAAAAAATAGAAATTTCACATGTCCCCATTTTCTTTTATGAGCTTAAGAATTGGATTCAAGACACCATTTACACCTTCAACAACCCACAATATTACAATGGGTGGTAGAGAGTGTTACAAAGTGGTATCAGGGCCCATATTCAACACTTGGACTAAATGGGCCTTTAAAAACAAAAGTTTCATGGATAAAATTTAAGTATATATTAGCAATTGTAATTTAATGCATATGAATGAACACTCTTGCTAACATGTTGACATGTTTTATAGAATGTTGATTAAAATGAAATATGAATAATAATCAAGATTGAGATGATGAATTGACATATTTATGTCATATTTAATTGATGGTTACGTGTGTGTAACAACACATAATGTAAGACATGTCCCAAATAGGAAGTAAAGGACGAGTAACAAGATGATGCAATACAATATAAACATAGCCCAATATGATCAAGAGGAACTATTCCTTTTCAATGTAGTCATTACATTAAATACACACATTTAAAGTTGGAATTTTCATTTGGAATTTTTTTTTTGACCAAAGTGAAGAAGTAATATACATTATAAAAGGACATGAAGAAATAAGGAGTTGGGTCCCAAAATATTTAGCATTGGAACAACTAACAAAAAAATTACATCAGAAACCCATCAATTTGTTGGAGTGAAAAATTTATAGGCAAACAATGTTTTATATAAAGGTGGAATCTCCTAAAATAACACTAATCTTGCTCCCATGGATGATGTTATGGAATATTTCTTCTTGGATGTTAATGCCATGGAAATTTATACAGAGCATCCCTCCCTAAACAAAGGTGAGTGTCAAGATCTACACTCTTTTGTATTTACTCCTCTATAATGTAGGAAAGTTATGGGATATATCTATATTGATTCAATCAGGGTCCCAAGGAATTCATGTAATGGGGAGGAGGTGGGGGTTTCAAAATCTCTTTGCCTATTTGATCCCTCCCCATGCAAGGTTCAACTACCTAGAGAGTTGAATAGTCCCCTATGTTTAACCAAAACATTTTGGAGGATTAGGTGTCTCAACATTATCCTTGTATGACACCTTTTTTAGTTCATTTGAGCAACCACCAAAAACGGATGAAACATCAAGAAATTCATGGAGCCCAAACATTTTGATAGGAATGTAGGTTCCCATGTCCTAGATAATCTAGGACTTCCTCCCCTGAAAAAGCTTTATATTTATATCACTTTGTCCCTTGTACTTCGTTAGCTTATTCTAAATTAAATATTTCCATCTCAAAATTGGTTAGGTTTATAGGTTTTGACAATGTACATTTAAATGTTGCAAACATATTCTTAACAAAATATAAAAGATGCAATGACAAACACACACATTAACACAAATATTTTACCCTAGATTAGAATACAACTGTTGTTCATTAACCGAATCTACAATACTATAGATTAATCCATCATGTGCCACAAAAATACTAGAGAGAAAAAACCGCGTGCCAAAAAACACAAATAATTGATGCAAAAAACCACCCAAAATTTTTTTTGGGAGTTGTTTCCCCGAAACCCCCATGCTATATATATATATATATTCTCCCATGAAATCAATAAAAATCTAATCCATTTACCCTGGATTAGAATATAACTATGGTTCATTAAATGAATCTACAAAACTATGGATTAATCCATCATGTGCAATAAAACTACTAAATAAGAAAATCGCGTGCCAAAAACCACAAAAAATTATGCAAAAAACCACCCAAAATTTTTTTGGGGGGTCATTTTCCTAAAATCCCCATGCAAGGGCCCTTCCACCACCTTACGAACCACTTAAGTAAGGGCGGGTTCTCCCCTCTTGCAACCCCACAAATAAGGGGATAGATACCACCCCCTCTGTGACCCCTCGACTGTGCCCAACACAACTTACAAAGTGTGAAAGTAGTCATGAAATGAATATGACACATGTCTAACAAGGTCTCCACAAATATTTAAATAGAGAAGAATACTCAAATCAACAGTAGATTCAATAGATGATAAAGTACTCGACATTCCATATCTAGTTATTATGTCAGATATATATTGGTTATTGGTTATTTGTTTTTGACATTTGAGCAGAGACAATTCAAAGAAAATGACAATGGCAACTTCAAATCCGTTTGATTTGCTCGGTGATGACGATAATGATAATGTCTCACAACTCATCTTGATCCCTTAAGAGAAGCTGACAGTCAAAAAGGCCCCTCAGCATGCTCAAATGGTACCGACCATGCTATTGTCCAGACCCTTACCTTTGGCTCAGGCTGGTTAGTATAAATAAATGCTTCTTTCTCATTGTTATACACACCTACTTCATTCATTGGTATTGCTTTCATTATATTTTTCCCACACTGCATTGTATGGAATTGTTTTCAGATTCTGGTTATTCAGCTAGTAAAGGGTTTGTGTTTTACGTATTTGGTTGTGGATTTTTGAACCTTTTTATCCTTTTAGCGGATTGAGATTTCTAGTGTGGAGCTTGTAAGGATGGTTTGTTTGTTGATTATTGGGGTTGTAGTTTCTGGAAGCTTTATGCCATTCAAGTTGCCTGAGATTTTATGGATTTGGCTATTGTTTTCTCAGAGTTTGCAGTTTTTTCTTTGCCACGACTATATATGGTGCTATAGATGGTTTTGGTCCTTTTGAGGGTGTTGTATTGGATCTTTTCCTTTTTTTGGCTTTATATCCATTTTGAATGTTTGACCATCAAATTTACTCAAGGTTACACACATTTTAGTTGCAAGGCTGTCAAGGCCTTTGAAAGCTATTTAATTGTCCATGCAGATTTGGTATGGTAGCTCAGCTTTCCAAGTTTATCATTTCAAAAATAGTGTATTTTGGATACTTAGGTCCCTATTTTGTTGGAAATAGTTTGAGAAATGTCCCTCCAAGGTTGAGTGATGTAGTCCAATGTGAATTGATTTTCAGCTGAATTGTCAGGTGCGATGGGTGGCTGTTAGGTTGTGAATGCTTGTCACTTGCGCTTGGCCTATTCCATTAGACTTGTGCAATTAATGTGGTGGAAGGGAAATTGAGAACGTTCTCTTATTGACTACTTAATACCCTACCCTTTCAAGTTTCCATCTCATAAGTGAATCTAGGCATAGATTTTTTAGAATTAACAACTAGCAATAAAGCAAATAGGAGTTTTAATGCATATGTTATTCAAGCATCTCATTTGGTTGTTTTTTGTTATGGAAAGTGAGGTTGATCTTAGAGTACATTTATATGTGGGCACCTATGCAATATTATTTTCTCAATGCATTTTATTGAGGTTTTTGCAAATTTATGGTTCTTGTTCTTCATTGGAAAATTATTTGATTGTATACATTAATTGGCTTGTGAAAGTTTGGTGAAAAACTACCGCTCGAATATGATGCTATTGATATTTTATAAGGATTTGGTATTTTGAGTGTTTTACTCTGATGGATGTGATGGTCCATCTTCACTTGTGATCCTTGATGCAAGCTTAAATATGCTTTCAGTGAACTCACATATCCAACAATCCTGTTTACTGCATATTTTGCATTATAGTCTTGCTTTGATATTTTTACATTTGAGAATTTTTTATGGGATTGTTTGGAAGTGAAAGCACATATGGGGCCAAATAAGAAAAAGGGAATTTTGATACTAAGTTTAAAAATTAGATGGAGGGGATACTAAATTTAAAATTAGATGGAGGGGAAGTAAAAAATGAGCACCATCTTTTCCAAATTGAATTTGGATTTCAATTAACTTTATTATGTATATCTCCCTTTCAACCACGACATATATACATCGTATAAAGTCAAAAGAGAGAGGTAAATGAATTTTTTGATTTCCTTAGGGACTTCACAATTTTCTGATGTGTTTCTGTTTTTTACTTCTTGAGCTTTCAACGTTCCTTTGTACCTCTAGGTGCAATCACTAGTTGTAAAAAATTTCTAAATAGGTAAATATTCTCAATAAATTGATTGAAATGAATACAAATACTACTTTAAATTAATATATACAAAACAAGCTCGGTACATGATATTTTACAATGTTTTTATAATTACATTTTTTGAATAGATTTATTGATAGTTACAAATATATATATATAATATATATATATAATATATAGTGTGACATCTGTTGCTAAAATATATTTTTCATCTTAATCTTCAAATTAAACTAAAAAGAAATGCATGGTTATCCATACCTATTTGTAGAATATTAAAAAAATGAATGTATAATTTATGTTTATTTTTCTCATCACTAATTTTTTGAGAAATTATCATGTAATTTTGCAAAAGCAATAAATCTCTCTAGTTAATTAGTTTGGGCGGTCAATTTTCATTATGAGATGGGGCATTTTTTTAGATTGTTTGTATTAATTAATTAATGAAATGTAGTGTATTTGAGTTATTCAATTTCTAGAATTTTTATAATGCATTATTGTTATTTTTATAATTTATTTAAATATATATATATATATATATATTTTTTAATATTAAATTAAAATTTTAAAACAAAAAAAGATGTAATGTTATTATTGATTTTAAAAACATGTTTAAATAAAAAGAACATTCGAAAAGAAATAAAATTAAAAAAAATTATCTTAAAATTTCACAGTTTTCACTAAATACTTAATTACTCACTCTCAAGTGCATTGTAAGTATTTTTTACTAAGAAAATAGTTGAGGATAGGGTTGTGAACTTGCTTGAGACTTAAAAAATAACATGTTCTTTCTTTAATCATATTTTATGTTCCAAAATTTAACACAATTTGTTATTAGAACGTTTAATTTGATTCAAATTTATAATAATGTACATTGCTTAAGGTCAATTGGGATTATCTTGGGTGGTTGGGAGAAATAATGATTGGGAACCTCCCGATCCAAATTCGATTCCTGCAAGTGACAAGATGAAATTTGATGTAACGAAAACTTGAAATCCATTTACCTTAGATTAGGATACAATCATAGATCCTTAACCAAAAGTACAAAACTATTGAAAAACTACCATGCCCCATAAAACCACTTTTAACAAAAAATGTGTGCTGAAACTTTCCATAAGTGGACACAAAAAACGACCAAAAAATTTTATTTTCTTTGCACACCAAGAGTACACAATCAAAAGTGAGGGAAATAATTCCCATTGTTTCTCTACACCAAGAGAAATTCTCAGTGTTCACATATTTGGTTAATGGATCTACAACATTCTTCAAAGTGTCTATTTTTTATAGCAACATCTTCTTGTCTTCAATTATATCTCTCATGAAATTATACTAAAAATCAACCTTATTTGTATTAAAATTATACAATAGGGTTTTTTCTAATATTGCATTCTAATTGTCACAATTTATCATCAGGGCTTGTTGTACCAATCCAATACCTGAACATAATCTCAGTAACCACATTGCTTGCTTTCTTGTATGAGTGGTTTCCATGTGTTCATCTTCTGTTGTTGAGAGTCCAAGTACAAATTGTCTTTTGCTCATCTAACTAATTGTTCCTCCGAATAGGCTAAACACAACCTGTATATATTTTGTGATCAAGATCTCCAATGCAATTTTCATCAACAAAACCATGTATGTCCAACACTCTATCCAATCCTAGTTTTCCTTGGTAGCACAATCCGTAGCCAATAGTGCCACACAAATACCTAAAAACCGACTTTCTATTGTTCAATGGTCCTTCCATAGTTTTGAAATATACCTTCTCAAAACACTCACTACATAAATAATGCTCGATCTAGTACAAATCATTTCATACTTTGAGGCTAGCTTCCAACCACATAGGCATATGGAATATGGGACATGTCCTCTACCTGTTCCTATATATTGGGACACTAATATGCATATGAATTTACAACTATAGCAATAGGAATATTTCTCGATTTACATTGTTGCACATTAAGCCTCTGCAATTTTGTCTTTACACAATTCCTCTCAGTCAACTCGAGTTTCTTACTCTCCCGATCTCTTTTAATTTCCATGCCCAAGATAAAATTTTCATCACTGAGGTCCTTGATCTCAGATTTAGAGAACAAATAATTTTTCACTTCTTGGATGATTTCCCTATCATTTCAAACTAGCGACATATCATCCAGATATAAAACCAAATAAATAACATGATTACCAACTTAGTTGAAATATATGGAGTGATCTACTTTTCTCGTTGTGAATTCAATTCGAGTATGCAAATATCAAACTTTTGCTATCACACCCTTGGTGATTGCCTTAACCCATACAAAATTTTTTTCAACTTGCATATGAAATCTTTATTTCCATTCACAATAATGTCTTTTAGATGCTCCATGTACATTTCTTCTTCTAGATCCCCATGTAGCAATGTTGTCTTCATGTCCATATATTGTACTTCAAGATCAAAAGCAGTAACAACAGATAAAAGGAATCTAATAGGAGTTAACTTGAAAACCTGAGAAAATATATCAATAAAGTCAATTACCTCTACTTGGGAGTAATCTTTTACTACTAATCAAGCTTTGTATTTTTCCACTCTTACTTATGCCTTCTTTCTTCTCAAATACCCATTTCTTTCCAATATGATTTCTTAAAGTCAACAACTCCACTAGATCCGAAGCCTTATTCCTGTTCAAGGCTGCCATTTCTTCAACTGTGGACTTGTTCCAGAGTTTTCCATCCTATGAATCCATTGCCTCCCTAATAGTTATATGATCATATTCACTAATAAACAAAGAAAAATTTGAATGAAAATCAAGTGAAGTATACCTTTCTACTTTCCTTCTTTCCTGAAATGATCTCTTTGGTACGAGAGTCTATGGTTCTTCTTCTACAAACTTTGATTCATAATACTTCAATTCGATCTCTAAGTTTCTTGGCTCTTCTCCCTTGGTAGAAAATCATTTTCTAGTGAAGGGTAATGGAGTTAAGATACTTATTCCATAATCCCCTAGTATGTGTAGGGTTAGGAACTCTGTTAGTTATTTTAGCTTGGATTTTCGAATCAGAAAATTCTTGGTGATTATTTTTAATCAAGGCTTTGATTTGGAAAATTTCCTCTTATATTTCGAGTGGAGTGGAAGAATGGAATATGGATGCACCATTCTAAGCCTGGGATTGAGCCTGTGGCTAGCCTTGAGGGCATATCTCTCCAGATGCTTGGAAATAACACATCCTTTGGTGGGGAATGGTATTAAGAGATATGAAATGCTAGATTAAGGATGATCCCTAATAGAGAGAGAAACTAATAAAATTGGTTGTTAGATCCATAATAAAATGAATAAAATTTATTACTCAATTGTCAGGAAGGTCTAGTTAGTCTAGAAAGTTGCAAAAAATGATAAACATATAATAAGAGCTCCGGGAAGGGTCTAATAGCCATACAAATGTAACAACACCAATAGCAATACAAACCACCAAGACACATTGTATATTATGAATTAGAGTCCACCATACAAAGACTAGAAAATTGAAAGAGATGTAGAAATTGGATATAAAACAAATCACCATGCAATGGCTAGCCTATTGGGCTTGGAAATGCTTCATTCAAAGGTCGAATGTTTTCTAGTATGCCTAGGGTTAGGAACCAAGTTAGTTATTTTAGCTTGGAGTTTGGAATAAAAGAATTCTTGGTGATTATTTTTAATCAAGGATCTTAGTTGGAAAATTTCCTCTTAGATTTCGAGAGGAGTGGAAGAATGGAATATATATTGAACATTCTAAGGCTGGGATTAAGCCCACATCCATTAGTGGGGCATGGTGTTATACGAGATTTACGATTGCAGACAAAAGTATCTTCCCTAAGTTTGGTTGCTAACCTAAAACAACAGAGAGGAAAGGAACCCAATGCTTTCCTTAAAGTAAATAGATGATGGTATGAAGCCTACCTAGAATCTGTCGTGGGATTTGATCCTTATTTAGCTCGAATGCTCTAATTCCAGCTCCGATTGCCAAAATTAGAATCTACACAATTAGATGACACAAGCCAAGAAAATACGATATCTATTCAGTATCATCTAATTACTCTATTCAATAGATCAACATGGTATTGAAATACATGAAATAACAACATCACATATAGGAAAACAAAGAATTATTTACATTAATATGAATGGAATGAGCTAAAACCATAAATAAGTGTTGATCTTGTAGAAGAACTCCTCCAAGGCTTACTTGTTCTTTCCTTGTCACAATGTGCACCTCCAATCACCCTAAATGCATGGAATTAAATCATTCACCACAACAGAATAAGGGTAGGATCTCTCTCCAAAAGCCAACCTCTTGCATATGGAAGAATCTAAATATGTAGAGGAGTGGGGTAAGTGGGTAGTTCTTATCCAAGTACCAATCTAAGGTTTTAGATCGTGCTATGATGGGAGGATGGGATCAAAGGATAAGGGATGAAAATTCCAAAGTAGGGTAGGATAGGACCCAATTTTTTTATTTGAGTTAAATGGTTGTAACAAATTCTGGAAGCTTCTGGAATACGAGGCTTCTGAAATTTATCTCTTTTTCCTGAATTTCTAGAACCAATGCAGGTGTAAGGGGAGAAACATGTAGGTGATCAATGCAAGCCATAGTGGGGCAACTTGTAGGTGAACACAGTCCATCAAGAGGTCAGTGTGCACTGGTCCTAAAACTGGCTCAGATGAAGCAGTTTCAAGCAGAAACTTTGGGGAGTCAAAGATACATGCTTAGGGATTTGTGAAATGATGATGTCAAAGGGGAATAGGATGTTGATTGATCCCATTAGGAAGCCTATTGATTGGATGTGAAATAATGGCATATAACACATGGTATTCAGAGATATGAAATGCTAGATTAAGGTAGATCCCTATTGGGCTGTGAAAATAACAAAATCGGTCGACATGATCCCTAACATTTGGGTCCATCTAAAATCTTTATGAACTAGATGAATGCAATCTGGTAGAACATTACTAAGGTCAATCTAAACACAAATCCTAACAAAGGTAAAAGCGAACTTTTAAATTTGGTAAGAAAGAACTTTTAAATTCTTTCTTTATCTGTCTTCATAAACCTCTCCAATGTCTTTGCAATACCTTCTAGTACTTGGTGATGCTAGAAAGGGAAAGGGGGAGATTGTGTAGTCTCACCCATACCGACATCTTTATAACCACCATTGTGGTAGAATCAAAATATGTAAACCATGGAGTTACAAAGAGGCATTCCTTGCCTCAAAACCATGACCCCTTATTTAAAGAAAATTTCAAATCTTTCTTAGTGTCGAACTGTACAACAAAAAACCCCTCGGAACACAAGTAAATGTCATAGTTATTAGTTAAGATGGTGAAGACATACCGATTTAAGTCTTGTAACTTGGGCCAAAAACCATTCAATCTACATATAAGGGCTATATATTTGAAGGTTTTGAAGATGCCACTTACTTTTGTGAGATTTACTATCATATCTGGTACTTTTTCCATTTATTCAACAATGTAATGACTCATGGTTGGAAGATTTGGTGTTTGTCTGTCTGGTATGAAAATCCCCCCTTTCATGACATCCTTGAATGAAACTGGACCATTTGGGGATGTAGCACCTCCTTTCAACCTCATATTTAGGGTGATGGTGGAATTCCTTTGAATTCCATAGTCATTCAAGTAGATAGCATCTTGTAACAATTTTCCTTCACAGATCAAACATTGTAGGGATTCCATTATACCCAAGTAATTTTGAATGATCTACTTTAGGTTTTACACTTGATCTAAAGCCCAAACACATTATAGGGTTGGTTTCCCTTTAAGGGTTTTGACGAAGACTTGGAAACTCCCTTCCAAATGTAGATTTGGGCACTGTAGTCTACACTCCAAATGTCTCTTCTCCAGATATAATGTGGCATAACAAGAATGGGGTCGAAAGAAGGAAAAAACCCATAGATATCGAAGGAACAAAATCCACCCTAGAATATATACCCCCACCACCACCGTAGATCCAATCTACTATCTCCTGTATAATGTGCCCAACATACACTACATGTTCAATATAAACCCTAATACCGATGCCTAGAAATGCCATTGCTCCCGATCTTCTTACTGAATTTTTTTAAGAGTCGAGCAACCCCTTGCAAACAGATCTACATCCTTGTGATAGATTTGAGGAAAACATGTGACATGCTTTGGATTATGCACGAAACCAAGATGCTTCAAATCTGCAAGGTGAATCATTCTCTTGCCTGTAAAAGTGACTTGAATTCTGAAGCCCAATTCACAACAAGAGAGCCACCTCATCCATTCTGCATGAGTCCATGTCACAAATCCGTTGTGGATCTCACATATCTCTGCATCCCAAATCCCAAAGCATCTGTCCTGTATGCATCACAAAGAAAACTCAAAGAAGAAATCTCCTTATGATTGCATCTTCCCATGCCCAAGATTTTCAACAATATTACAAACTGTCCTGCGCACAACTGTGACATTTGATAAACTCCTATTGGTGCCCGGAACCCTGTTTCTCATAAGAATCCCCATATCCCCCTCTCTCCGTCAAAATATGGTAAAATATTTATTTGAATAAATTTAAAAGTTAATAATAAAAATATGGTTATATATAATTAATTTATTATGATATGTATTAAAATTAAATTTAAATAAAATAACAATATTATTTCAACTATCTGAACTAATTTAATTAGGTATGAAAATATTTTTATTAACATATAAAAAACAATTTTATTTGAAAAAAAGATAAACATAAATTATTAATAAAAAAATGAATTTCTACATTTTGTACCTCACATGGGAGAAGATTTTGAACTTCAAGTAACAAAATACTTTATTCTCAAAGAAATCACCAATTAAGATATCCTTATAACTATACAATTTTGTATTTATTTTAAAATACATAACATAAATAACTTTATCAATAGAGAAGCTTAAACTTTTTTATTAAAAAAACCAGAAAATAAAAATAAGAAATATGTTTAATACGATTCTTTAAGAATTAATAATGAATTTGTTAATATTAATTAGGGAAAAAAATAAATTTATTAGTTTTTTTAAATTATTTATAATAAAAGGAAAACAAATATGAAGATTTGCATTATTTTTTTTTCCCTTAAAGAATGAATTTGTTAATTTTTTGTTTTGTAAGATTAGAATAATTATATTTTTATAAAAAACATTAGCATACATTAATTGTTTATGATATTTTTAACTTCAAAGTATGTTAACCAAACAATTACACAAAATTCTATATAAAAAGGTAAAGGTAATCTCAACAACATAAAAGGACTATTAAAAATTATTGTTGCACATAAGTGCTTTGTTGATTTTCATTCTACAAGGTTGTCCTTTGGGCCAAACGATTATGGCTTATTTTCCATAATCCATTCCCCAGTATTATTGCATTTATTGATGATTTTTATATGGATATAGATGGTATTCTCTTTAATTTAAATCACCTTACCCTTGGTAGGAAATAAAAATTTGTTGGTTTGCGACTTCATGCATGGCTCGTTGAGTCTTTTATTGGTCATAATCGAGTCCTTGTGTCCTTTGTGTTGTCCATTTGAGCTATTAGATTCCTGGTGATCCTATTTTCTTCCTAAATTGATCTACCCTAGTCTCTAGTTTGGTCCTTGGACCTCCTGATTTTCAAGATTTTCCTTTTGAATTTCTCTCTCTCTCTCTCTCTTCAGTTTTTTTAGCCCCCCCTTCCTCTCTCTTAGGTAGGTCCAATATTGTCTAGTTTGGTTGCATCAATTGCTTTGAAATATTTTTTTGGTGTTGGGATGCAAGGTCCTCTCTACTTGTTGCAAAAAGTTTTCAAATGCTGGTTGCTAATACCACGAATTGGAGTCTCGGTCGTGAAAACAAGGCAAGATGTGTCCCTTCCTGCAACTCTACTATGAAGTTATTGTTAGAGGAATGGTTTTGGGTTGAATTTCAATATTGGGATTTATCGTTGGTAGTAAGACGCATAATTATTTTGGTGAAATTCTCCCCTTTGAGTGGGTGGAGACATTGAGAAAATGCAACATGAGTTAATTCACTTGCAATTCCATCATATATAGAATCTTTATACCTTGATTGTAGCAATGGAACTTTTGGTTGAGAAGAGTAAAATTGTAAAGTGCGGAAGACAAAATCGTGGCCTTCAGTCTAGAGGTCATAGAGCTTCAAATTTATGTTAGTTAATTTCAAGAGGAGTGGTGTTATATGAAAAATTCAATAAATCATGCCACTAGGAGCTTGCTAGATTTAGAGGTTTCTACTGTAGACTACTTTGTTGTTGGAAATGAGGCACGCCCTCCTCGTCACAAATAATTTATATGTCATTCAAATGTATTAAATATTTTGAAGGTGTTCTTGTGGATATATGTATCTAAGCCAATAACTTTTGTTTTTTTTGTACTTAACAAACTCCAGTTTTTGTATTCAGATAGACCTTATTTCTTCTTAGTTCTCAATAGTGGAAGACACCAACTTTGTAAATTTTACTCTAAGGCCAAGTCCTTAGTTAGATAATTTTAATACAAATATCTTGTAAATTTTACTCTGAGGTCAAGTCTCGAGTTAGATAATTTTAATGCAAATATTTCATGTTCGGCAAAATAATATATTAATCCTAGAAATAATATTTCACAAAACTCATAATTTAATATATATATGTATTTTTAAAAAATGTTTTTTTCTTATTAATAAATTGATAAAATAGATTTAAAATATGTAAACTTTGATATTTTTCTTCAAATTAATAACATTTAATTTTTTTAATAATAATATAATTTTAAAATTATTATTTATATATATTTTTTCTCTGTAACATCTAGTTCTATTAACTGGATCAAAATATTTTTACATAAGGTGGCGGCTACAAGGGCAGAAGCTCGCAAGCCTTTCACATTACAAAACTGCCCCATTACTGTAGTAACCGGGGAGAATTAGAGACATACAACCAATTATATTGGCTTTACAAGCATACAGAGAGTGATGAAGAAGAAGATAGACAGAGAAACAAAACTGATAGCCCGGGTCCAAGAAACGAACAGACGCCGCGTTGATGAGAGACCCAAAACTGGAATTGATGCTGTCAAGCTGAGTCCTGGCCAAAATTCCTAGGCAATGCTCCCGAAGCATCCACCAAAGAACCAAAAAGAGCAAACCATATTGCCAATTATTCATTTTTCTGAGCTTCCCCTTGTGTCTCCTCGGCCTCCAGACACGCGTCGTCCTGACTGAGTAGCTCTTTGTCACCCAACACTTTGCCTTCCGGCCCCTTGTCGGCGGTTCCTGCATCGGTCTCTACTTCGAATTGATCACAATCAACCAGGGGAGGGATTATGGAAGGCAAATTGACTTGGATAACCGGTTCAGTCTCCCTTTTTAAACCCTCAGAATTCTTAGCAGAGGAGTGCTCACTACTGTGAGAAGAATTGGGGTCAATGCAGGAGAGAGGGGCAACCTGGTTAACTTCTTCAGACATGATTATGGTAATCTAGGCAGAAATCAGAGGCCTATTCAGGTTACTTTGGAATTTGAAATGGGTGGACTGAAAGGCACTGTTAGGAATCGGCTGGCGAGAAGGATTGCTGGGAGGAGGATCCTCAGGAGAGAGGAAAGGTTGATGGTCGTGAGCACAGGGTTGGGCGGAGGACGAGCAGAGGGTCGCTTGCTGCTGCCAGGGCGATCACCTGAACAGGTTCGCTTCCCTGGACGCTTCATGTTACTAACAGACACTGAAAAACCAAAACAACAGATCCTAAACCCAGAAGAATGCCTAAGATGAACCGTAGGCTCGAGAGAATAAACAAAGGAGGCTCGAGACCGAGAAACAGAAAAAATATAACTGATGTTGCTATGAATAAACCACTTACCCCAGGCTACCGAAGGACTTCCTCTGTGCAACACACAGGTAGAATGGAGGTGTTGCAAATTCAAACCGGAACAGGCTCGAATTTCACCTCGGAAACCAGACGCATTCTCACCTTCGCACCCTATCTGAAGAACAAATTGAGCACCAGAAGCCTGAACCCAGGAAGTGGAGAAAACTATGGGGAGCTCCATGTAAATAACCCACAGCAGGCGTCTTCGGGCTTCGGCCTTCATTAATGGCGCCGGCCTGCTCCGGCCTACGGCCATAAAAACATTCTTCCCACCATCAGAAGAGATCTAGGGCTCCACGCTGCGAAGCAGGTGGCAGTACCACGGGCGTTTAATATGCATGAATGCCATTTATGGAAGGGCGGCACCCGGATTCGGGAAATTATTATGTATATTAAATTGAATTAAAATATTTATTTTCTAAAGAATTATTACATGTACATATTTAAGTTTATGAAAATTGTTTCTAATCCAAACCATCGAATCCATTTAATACAAATAAGGGATTTGTTTTTATATATAAAAGTAACAAAATAACAGAAGTGTGTAGTTTTACATCATCTTCTTTTTTCTTTTGCTTGTGGTAATTTTTGTTTACAATGTTTTATCATTTATATATAAATATGAGTTTTGCTTTCTCTTTTTAGAATTCTATATATGTAAAAGTCACAAAATAATAAAAGTGTCGAGTTTTGTATTAACTTGTTTTTTCTATTGCTTGTGGTCATTTTATTTATATTCCTTCTTAATTAAATAATAGATGGTTGTCCATGTTGTAGAATAACTAATCAAATTATAGAAGATTATCAATGTTGTAGCACTATAATGGGTTAGAGGAACATTTATGAATTTGATGTTACATTGTGATTGATTTTTTGGTAAAACTTAATTAAATAATAGTAGATGGTTGTCCATGTTGTAGCATGACAAATCAAATTATAGATGGTTATCGATGTTGTAGCATCATAATGTGTTAAATTCCTTCAACAATATTTCATTGTGCCATTTTAGTCCCTTTCATGGTTGGTGAGTTTATAGGTTTTAACTACCTTATTTCAAAGAAGTATATAGGAGAGCATGCCATAGTAGAAATTCATTGTATTTTCTTGATGATATTTATATTTAAGAAAATGAATGAATTAAAACTATTATATCATATATAATTATAAATATCATATCACTTATAAATATCATATCACTGATTTTTTCTCTCTTTGAAAAGTTTCATAATAATATAAATATTACATGACATTCCAATTCAATTGTAAAAGTGAGTTATTCAATAATTTTAATAATGGAAATTGTTTGAGAATGCCACGTTAAGAAAAACAATGAAATTCTTGTATTTTTTTTATTGATTTATTATCATATTAAAAAATCTAATATTTTTTTATTAAGTTATAATCATACTATAAACTTTAACATTTGCAATAAATATTGAAAATAGTTTGAGAATGCAACATTAAAAGTAAATGGTTTGAAAATAATGCATTTAAAAAATAATGAAAATTCTGTAATATTTTCTTAAAAAAAAAATTCTATACAAAGTGTTTTTTTTTAAATAATTTTGAAGTTAAAATTATTTGTGTTTACATTTTGTAGGCTCTTAGTTATACATGTAATGATTTTTATCATGGCCAAATTACACTTTTCTCTCCCAGAAACAAAAATAAAAGGAATATCGTTGTTTAAATGGTGCGAATCTTGAGAGAGATTTATAGTTTTTCATTTGAAAATTGTTGTAATTGTGATAAGGGATTTACAAACTTTATAGCGAATTTTCTTTTTATGAGGTTTTAAACTTATTAAGGTAGAACTTTGTTTTTTCCTTCAAATATTATTGAATGGATTATAAATTTTTTTGTGAAAAACAATACATATGATATTTGGTTTTCCATTTGAATATTATTGTGCATTTTTAATCATATACAAGTAACTTATAGAACTTAAAAAAAAAAACAATCATACTACATGCATAAAAAGAAAATATTGAATGGAATTATAATACATGCATAAAATAAAAGATGAAATAGAAATGTACCACATATATAAAATAATGGATGAAATGAAAAATAAACGTAAATTTTAAAGAACTTATGAGTTTTAAATAGTGCATGAGTTCTCTATCCTTTCATTATTTATACCAAACATATTAACCAAAATAAATAAATAAATATAAAGGACCTTCTTAGAAATAAAAAATACAATGTATTGTAAATCCACTATAATCTTCCTGCTGTGAATATTCAATACTTAAGCCTAGGACAGGGTTTACCAGTCAAGGAGCTGAAAGAAGGGTGTGTATAGCTAGGTTGATGAAGAATGAAATTTGAGACAATTGCCAGTCAAGGAGCTGAAAGAAGGGTGTGTATAGCCAGGTTGATGAAGAATGAAATTTGAGACAATTTCATATGTAGCTTCAGTGAGATGTATTCCATCCCAATTAGCTTATGTTGCTGGGTTTGAACATGAGAGCATCCCTGGTAAACCACATAGATGAAAGAGGTTGAAGTTGTAAGTGCCTCCACCTCCACAACAAGATTGATATGCATTACTGAATCTTGTGCATCATAAAAAAATATTATTCTAATAAATCTCTCTACACAGACATATGCTATTAAGGGAAAAAATATTATTCTAACAAATCTCTCTACACATACATATGCTATTAAAGGAAAAATTGAAATTAACCAAGAAGATAATGTTTCATTGACATAATGAATTATTTAAATTAAACATAATTAATTTTAATATAAAAATGAAAATTAATACATAAAAAATAAATTAATAAAATTTAATTAATATTTTTGAGTATTTCAAGTGCAATATTATAGTAATCTCCATACACGAGAGTGACTTGTGGATATTGAATCCTTAGCTGTTCCAATGTCGCCTGCACAATGTATTGTGATTTTGGAGAGTTGATTGTAGGATATGAGGCAACTTATTTCATTCAAAGCTTCTCTAATGGGAGATGATTGCGCTATAAGAATGATGGTGACACCCCAATGGGGGGATTCCCTAAACGAAGATGTAATGACTCATTTTTTCAATGCCTGCCAAAATTCCATTAAAACTGAGCAGTAAATCTTCAAGTTTTATATTATATATAAATATATTTTAATATATTATATAATTTGTAAGAAAAAACAATATTAACAAAATTTTTAACAAGTTATTTTTAACCATAAAAATCTATTGTTTGGAAAATAATAAATTTCATTCATTAAGCATTTTCATATAAAAAAAATAGGTTTTCAATAATTCTAAAATGGAATAAAATCTCCAGCATGAAACTTGGTCAAAGTAAAACTCAACAAAAACTTCTACCTTTAAGATTTGGAAAATCTTTAACTTATTGCTAATTATAATGTATATGGAGATTCAGTTACCTGTAAAGAGTTGTGAATCTTGGATATGACCAAAGGAGTGAAGCTTTGTATCTCCTCTAATGGCTTTAGTGTAAAAATAGAATCTAGATAGTCATTGGCCCCAATTTCACCTATCACATACAAAGCTCTCGAGAAATGATCTTGGCATTCTGTCATTCAAATTGAGCAGATTATCACATAATATTTATTTGTATAAAAATAAATTTTGCATAATATTTATTTGTATAGAAATAAATTTTGCAGAAATATCATAAGCATTGCTTCTAAAAATCTAATATTTCTCACTGAAACAATGAGATAAATGTGTGAAAGAGATATACACTTTACATATAAATTTAATAGACAACCACCGTCTATGATATATGAAATTATGATTTTTGATACCTTTGATATAACGGTATAACTGCAAAAATAATCAGTGAAATAATTTGTAATATAAAATTCATGATTTTTTTTATTTAATAATTAAAATTTGATAAATTGTAATGATGGAAAACTTAAAAAAAATCAAAATATAAAAACATTATCTCTTTATTCATTATTATAATTTTAATTTTTTTAATTTTAAAACTTTATTAAAAAAAGAATTTCTCCCCATATATATATATATATTATATATATATATATAAAATTTTAAAGATAAGACAAACTTCTAAATAACAATATTCATTTTGCATATTCACCGTAAACTTTATATATAACTGTAAGTTTGACCGTGTTGAATAAGAATTTCAGGAAGCACATTGGTATGTAATATCCACTGACCTAACTCTCGGTCAACGATTTTCCGACTTTTTCTCAACTTGCAGAGGCCCACCCACTTTCGATTTTCAAAATTACTTTTCAGTTTTCTGCAACTATTTTGTACTATTGTAACATACGGAATCTACAGGATAGACCTAGAAATAAGAAAACCCTTGATTTCTGCGAAATATTGCTAGATCTTTATTGTAAATCTGCAAATAAGAGGGTATGGATATATTACTGATTACTCGGTTCATGAAAGGGAAAGTCGCCTAGGTGGTGCCCATGCTGATTTCCTCTACCACCCTGAAGATCTAATGTGTTGGTGAAGGTAGTGTGTGGGAGGGACAAGAAGTGCCCTCTTGACCATACCCAAGAAATAGTTTGATAATTGTAAATAGATGGGAAAATTCAAATAGAGGGTTAGATTTTGGATTCTTGGAGAATTTATGTGGGAGAGGCAACATTAGGAAAAACTCACAGGGAGCATTCACCTGCACTAGGCTTTTTCTTCTCAATATTTAGTTTTTATTTCGTGTTTCTAAATTGATTGTTGGGGGAGATTGAATTAAAATCATTGGGTGCTTGCTGAGACTGAGAAACCACTCGTGCTTATTGCAACCGAAAATCCACTAGTCATTGTCCTCGGGCAGAGAAACGACACACATAGTGAACCTATGGAGCTTGTGGTTGGTCGAGAAACCATGAGTGCTTGCTACAAATGAGAAGGCGTTATTGTTTGTCAAACTGCTAGAAAACTACCAACAAGTGATATCACCCTCTCTTAGGTCAATTCTTGTATCGATCATTTATTTTTAGTATAAGACATTGTATCTTGTGTGGGGATGGTGAGTTATGAGATAGAATAACATAAATGGCCTAGAGTTTGGAGGATAGCATGAATCCCTTCCTCAGTCGCCATAAGAAATTAGCTTGGTATGAGTTCATGCTTTTTGAAGGTTGAGCTATAGGAATTTTATGTGTAGCTATGAGTGAAATATGCATGAACGTATATTCTTTCTCTCTATACATTGGATTATTAATTGGTTGAGGGATGATTGAATAGTTGGCATCAAATGTTCTTGACTATTGAGTATGTACTCTCTACTAATCAACTATTATCGCTTGCTTATTTATGCATACATTGTGCTTCATGTTTTCTTCACTTTAATTTGAAATTATGATTGATTAATGGTTAAAAAATATATGATTTATTAACAAGGAAGTGTTTCATAGAAAACTCACTTACATATATATGAATACATATAGTTTATGAGATATTTGAATGTTTCAATCCCTGAGTGAAATCCAAATGACTTGTGTAAATGATCACCATTGTTGGGTGACATCTCTTGAACAACATGCATATATGTGCCTTGTGAAAACTATTTATGCAGTGATTATAAAAACAATTGAATATGTGTATTATCTAATTGGACTATTCCCATTCTCCATTTTGGTTGAACTATTGCATAAACATTTCCATCATGGTATATATATATATATATATATATATATATAACACAATCGTTTTCTGGCCTATGAATGAGAGTACGGATAAGTGAGGCTTGATGTTTATGTCATAAGAAATTTAATTGAGATCATTTGTTATCAAGTTTCAATACTAAGACTTGGGAAAATTTCATGCCTAGGCATTCGTGTTCCACCAAATTCAATATTACATAACTGATTGAGTTATATGGGTATAAATATAAACAGGATTTAGCATGAAGCTGTGTGCATTTTATCTCTTACTTAAAAGTTAAAAATTACACTTATGAGCAAATATGTCTCATAAATGCAAGCCATGTCAACATTATCATGTCTCATGGCACCAGTGTGATTTTTGGATTTGATCAACATGGCTACACCACATGGATTAGTGGGTCCAGTGTACAAGCTCAATACTTCTATATATATATAATGTCACACAATTGTTTACTGGCCTATGGATGAGAGTAGGGATATGCGAGGCTTGATGTTTATGTCATAAGAAAATTAATTGAGATCGTGCGTTATCAAGTTTCAACAATGAGACTTGAGAAAATTTCATGCCTAGGCATTCGCGTTTAACCAAATTCAATATTAAATAACTCGTTGTTTTTTATGGGAACAAATATAAACAAAATTTAGCATGAAGTTGTGTGCATTTTATCTCTTACTTGAACATGGGCCATAATAACACCCTTTCTCCTCTTTTGGTGTTATTGAATTAATATGTGTGCAAAATTTCCATGAGTAATTTCACAAATTATGGAAAATAGAAATGAAAATAAATGGCCTGAGGCTACTTGCCTACACGTTACATGTGATGTACTTATGATTTATGAAAATCATTTAAACATTAAATTCAATGATTGTCAATATATGTAAACCATTTTAGGTTTATATTTGATGTGTCACTGACCTATAACTAGATGTAAAACAATTTGGCTAGGCCAACATGACTTGTTCCAAATGTTAACAACCCTATGACATATCCAATCATCAGGGAAATTGGAAGGTGAATGCTTATTGTTACCGTTGGGACATTTGACCCTTGATGGGGAAATGAGGTTGACCCTGTGGTGGTGCATCTAGCCATCGGTACTATCCGAAGGTAATGTCTTTTGTTACTTCTTCATATCCCTAGCCCTCGAAGGACGATGGGTGGGTCCTTTGCAACTTTTATTATCGATCTTATGCAATGTTAACACATTTTGTTGTGGCTCAGATTTCCAATTATTAACGTTGTGTGGGGTTAAAACATTTAGTCAGGGCTTAGACCCCTAACACCTGATGAGGCGATGACTGGGTCTGCCTTATTATCAACCTCCATACCTCGGGGCATATGCCCCTCATGACTATTTGCAAAATCATTGGCTTTCCCGAAAAAGGGATGAAATGGACTCTGGCAGGCCCATAGGTGAATCAAATTTGGCTTCGTTGAGAATTTATGTGGTTAAACAATATATAGGTTGACCAACGCTAATGAGACGAATGTGGCAAAACATACAACATATTCATTATATGTCCAATCCATGAATATTACGCGGTATCAATATTAATATATGCTAATGGTTTATATATGACACATAACGAGGATTTAATTTATGTGAATGTTGAGTATCCAAGACTGTGATACATAAAATGTGTTTGGATATGATATGTATGTGAATTTAATTCACACAATTATTTTATATAGCACACAAATGATATGGGTTGAATACATCCCATTCGTTCATACACTATATATGATGTGGATTTAGTTATAATGCCTACTGGGTGTTTTATATGACATAAGTATTAAGATTTGAGAAGTGTGTATATATATAAGTATTGATCTTGCACATCGGACCCACTAATCCATGTGGTGTAGTTATGTTGATCAAATCCAAAAATCACACGAGTGCCATGAGACATGATAATGTTGACATGGCTTATTAGACATATTTTTTCATAAATGTAACTTTTAACCTAGGTTTCCTGTCGACGAAATAATTATGTCATAAAAAATCTCTCACCATGCTAGACAAGATAATAACATTAGTATCTAATTCCAAAAGTTAAAAAAAAAAATAGAAATTTCACATGTCCCCATTTTCTTTTATGAGCTTAAGAATTGGATTCAAGACACCATTTACACCTTCAACAACCCACAATATTACAATGGGTGGTAGAGAGTGTTACAAAGTGGTATCAGGGCCCATATTCAACACTTGGACTAAATGGCCCTTTAAAAACAAAAGTTTCATGGATAAAATTTAAGTATATATTAGCAATTATAATTTAATGCATATGAATAAACACTCTTGCTAGCATATTGACATGTTTTATAGAATGTTAATTAAAATGAAATATGAATAATACTCAAGATTGAGATGATGAATTGACGTATTTATGTTATATTTAATTGATGGTTACGTGTGTGTAACAACACATAATGTAACCATCCTTCATATTTACTCTCCTTTCCAAATCCCTTTTTTATTTTTATGTTTTTTCTCTTTCCAATTTATTATTTTGCTCTCAGAAATTCACTTGTTTGTATTTATTTTTTTTTTTTTATTTTTGTATTTTAACTTAATATAAAAATATTTATTTTATAAATAAATAATAAAATAAACATAATGCACTATAAAAATCTAGAAATTGAATAGCTCAAATACACTACATATCATTAATTAATTAATACAAACAATCTAAAAAAAAATGCCCCATATTCATAATGAAAATTGACCGCCCAAACTAATTAACTAGAGCGATTTATTGCTTTTGCAAAATTACATGATAATTGCTCAAAAAATTAGTGAGGAGAAAAATAAACATAAATTATACATCCATTTTTTTAATATTCTACAAATAGGTATGCATAACCATACATTTCTTCTTAGTTTAATATGAAGATTATGATGAAAAATATATTTTAACAACAGATGTCACACTATATATATAGTTGTAACTATAAATCTATTCAAAAAATGTAATTATAAAAACATTGTTACACGAGTTGCGAGGCTGTCCCAATTGCTGATTCCTTTGTAATAAAAAAAAAAAAAATTTGTATTATAATGCAAAATAATAAGAGATTTTCAATGGATAAATAATATAAAAATTAGAATTTTGCTTCAAAAAATTTATTTTCCAATTTCTCTAAAAGACTTGAAACAAGACAATTTGGAAAAACCTCAAACACTAACAATAGATAGATGCATGTTGGTTGTTGGCTTCCTCTTGATTCTCTCATGTGGCCTGAAATTTCTAGTCCATAAGCATCATTTACTAATTATCATGTTGTTGGGCAATTTCTTCTTTTTTAATTTCCTCAACAACTAATTTAACTAGATTCAAAACCATATGATAAATAATAGTGCACCTAGCCTGAAAAGATTGTGTTTACCTCTTCTAACCATACATATTTTCCATGTTGAATGCATATTTAGTATCTCTAATTTCTTCATGATAGTGCATCCTACCATTCACATAGAAAATTTGAACTCCTATTCCTTTCAATAAGACTTTCCTTTCTTCTCACAACTCCATGGATATTAGTGGCTTGACGTAGTCTGAGAATGTGAATTGTGTTCCATTCTGAAATCATTAGAGAACAACCACAAATTCCATCTTCCAATTCTCATACATTTAATGAGTAGACATTTTCCTACATCCTTTCAAACAAATCATAGCTGAGTAAAATACCTTCAAAATCAAAGTTTTCACTCATAAATTTGGACACTAAATTTATGTTTTTCCATGTGAATAGAGGTTCTTTATAAGGTCTTCAAAAGAAGAAACTAAGAAAATGTACCCAAGCAATTCCAATAGGAAAAAACCACAAGGTTCAACAAGCCACTGAATGAGCCACTCAAGTGAATTGTGACGCCAAAAACATAAACTTGTTGAGCATTCAAGGTCATAGGAAAGAAAGTACTAATTCAAATGGGTTTGAAATAGAGCAATTCACCACAGTGCAAGAAACAATAGAGCCTCCCCTAGAAGCATTCCAGGATAACCCTCAAAAACCATTATGCCAATTGCTGGAGCACCAAAGTCACTTCTTAAATAATTACTCTACTTCAACATCAAATCATAAGTCTGTGAATTTACTACTAAGGTAATGTTCATGGAATGTTGACTTCCCTTGTTCCTTGCCACTTGAATTGCCACTTGGTTTTCATGAAAATCATACTCATAACTATGTCTTGAAAAATTAAAAAATTTGAAAAAGTGAAGTCTTTATAAACCTTACAAATTTACTATCTTCAAAGAGGATGAACTAGTCACCCATTCCACTTGGTTTTTATGAAAGCATAATAACTATGGTTTGAAGAGCTAAGAAGTAGGGAACGATGAGACTTTTATAATTCCTACAAGTTTGCCATCATTTAGAGAGGAGGAACTATGAATTTGATTATTACAACCCAATCCTAATGTCAAATAAACTCTTGATATGTCTTGTAGAGAGCAGTTTAAATCTTTGGAAAAGAGCTACAATTTAACTTGGCTAACTAGAACTCATTCAAAAGTTGTTTGTTTATTGATTTTATTAAAGATAAAAAAATCCCTTTAGCCTACCATAGGTAAAAATGATATATAATTGAAAAAATTACTTATCTAAAAATTAATAAAACTTTTTATATCATAATTTAAAATATTCCGTAATTTACAATTTAATTCACAATTTAATGTAAATTTAACTCACCAACATAATTTATATAATCCAAAATTAAATATAAAATAAAACTATAATATGATCCAAAATTAAATGTAATGAATTCTCAAATATACTATAATATAGATGTATTAATTATAAAGAAACTAAAATTATTATTTTACAATATTTATGAATAGAATATCATGTATGTTCAGAACTAATTGAATTAAGTGAATGGTGGAAATTTGATACTTTTTATTGAAACATTCATTTTATAATATATATAAATTTGAATATTGTGTTAATTTATAGTCAAATATGTAAGAATTAATATAATTTTTATTTAGTTTAGTAAAAAATTGTAAATGGAATTGATGTGAGTGATCTTATGGCATAATACTTGCTAAGATTTTGAAAATGGGTAGTAAGCTAAGTGGACTTGATTGTGGAGAAAAGTGATAATTAAGGGTGCATGAATTATTAGAGTGTTCAGATGAATGACCTCCTTGGAAATCCCGATTATAAACTACCACAATTGTGAATTATTCAATAATGGGAAAAAATGCTTATATTCAAAACTAAAAAAACACATTCCTAATTTTATTATAAAAATAAATATTAAAATGAATGAAGTAATTTTTCACTTTCAATTTTCTTGTCAATCTCCAAGATAAAACATGTATATCTCTATGGACACTAAAGGCTTCTAAGATGAAACATGAAAATTTGGGGGACTAAAGACTAAATTTGTGGGGACTAAAAATTATATCTCTATGGACTCTAAAGTCTTCGAGGATGAAACATGCATAACAACTTCTGAAATGAAACATGCAGATTTAGGAGACTAAGGTCTATATGTATATTTCATAAAAAAATGTAGATCTTTATGCATTAAAAGTAAACTAATATACAATTTGTTGTATCAAACCTAAATTATTTATTTTTCTTATATCCCTACAATACAAACATAAAATTGATGAAATTAAATTTCTCTTAAAAAAAATCCACAAATATAATCCAATTTACTCTTCCAACTATCCTTGAAAACTTGCTTATTTTTCAACTATAAAGATGATCACACTACCCAGAAAATTGGGCACTCAAAGAAAACTTGATCATAGAATTATTCCTCCGATCTTTTTAAAGTAAATACCTTTGCTATTCTAAAGATAGTCAGGGTGGAGTTGAATAAATAACCACGGAGAGAGATTGTAATTCTAGAGCTTGTAATTCAGAGCTATCAAATAAGCTTTATATTTCTATATGTATCCTCTTCTTTTCAACTTAAGATTGCAGTCACCAATCTTAGAACATACCAATCCCAACCCTTTGAAGAACAGTTCCTTTCCTGTTATTCTTTGCAGTAGTTTATAACGCGACTTTTTGAAAGTTTTTTCTGCGGATTTTTCCGGTCAAAATCCGACAGCAATTTATTGGAATCCCAAGTTTGATAGCTAGTTTCTGCACAATCAATGGCTCCCAGGGGTTTTTCAGGGCACTGAACCCAAATATGCAGTTAAAAAACCATTTTAACTGCTAAAAATCAAGATTTAACCTCATTTCTTCCGCCGGATTCCGTCACCGGAATCTCCAAAAAGTCGCATTATAGACAACTCCTTATTCTTTTAGCTAGATGTACAAGGCAACAATCATATATAATTACGAGAACAAGCCCACAAAGCCTGGAAAGGGCCACAAGAGAAGCCTGGCCTGGAAATGTGTACTGACTTTTCTATCCATGGAGTTACCTTGCTTTATGAACAAAGATGTACTCTGTTTTAGTGCAACCATTTTAAAGATTAAGCCAGAGAACCAGATTGACACCATTCTTAATATACGTGTTTATTCTACTTAGTTATTGCGTAGATTTTTTTTTTTATGGATTTGAATTCTTATTTCCCTGGGTATTAGTATACCCTTCTGAGGAGTCTTGCACCATAGCTGCTGCTTTGTCCAAAAAGTAGCCCATTGCCGACCAAAAGTAGATATCAAAATATAATTGTTAATTTTGTATAGATAAATAGGTTTGGATTTATATTTATAGTTATTTCAGACTCAGAATCTATTAATACTTCTTTATCTTTGATATTTTTTTTGAATAACTGTCTTAACCATAAAATGATTTTAAAATCTGGAACTTGCTGAAAATTATTTGTGTGGGATAGCGTAGTTTGCCCTGATTTAATTGACTACATACAGTGGTTCTTGTAAAGCAACTGCTTATTGGAAGGCATGCTGATGTTTCCTTTTCTTGTAATACAGATTACAATGCGAGCAATCTGAGTGATGGGGCTGCTTGCAAGAAGCTTGTGCTTGTAAAATGGTATCCCACCGAAAAAGACAACAGTGGCTATACCCATGGCCATGATGAGAATCCACATTAATCAGGTGGCTTAAGAGTTGAGAGATACACCACCAGAGTTAGCAAAACTAGTTCCTGAAACAATAATTTATGCAACATTGTAAATCATCATCATCAAGGAGATTACATAATGAGGAAAAATACATACAAGCTCATGTTCAGAAGAATCAGTAAAAATACATACAAGATCATGTTCAGAAGAAAGAAGAAAAATACACCCATAATTAATAGACAATCCATACCAAAATATTGTATATTCAGTGACCCTAAACAAAAGGATACCGACCGCAATTTCGACAACCTTTATAGCTTCGTTTTTTTGCTTTGATCCCCTGCCAAATCAGACAGCTTTCATAATTATTAGGTGGCCCTAAACAAAAGAAAACCTACTGCAATTTCGACAACCTTTATAGCTTCGTTTTTTTGCTTTGATCCTCTGCCAAATCAGACAGCTTTCTTAATTATTGATGGCTTCCTCTGGCCCTAGCGTAATCCTAGATGGTTTCCTCTGCCTCTAGCGGAAATCGGGTGTGAGCTTGGGTATTTTGGTATGCAAACTGGGCGAGCTATGGGGAATGGGGGTGATTGTGAAGAAATACCAGAGACACAACTTTCATAATTCAGAATAGTTTCCTCTGGCCCCAGAATAGCTTCCTTTGTTTCTGACAGCAACTCTCTGAGAGCTGGGTATTTCTGTGCGCGAAATAGATGAGCTGTGGGGAATGGGACAATTGGGGAGAAGGGCGAGCAGTGAAAGAACAGGATAATCGGACAATTGGGCATAAGGGTGAGCTGTGGGAGGGAGTTTTAAATTGACTCTAGAGCCCCTCCGGATACAGGCTCGCCCCTTTGAAAGCATTCGTTTTTTTTTCTGGCTAGGTGAGGTGGGATTAAATCTACCGCTTCTAAAGAGAGCGGCAACAAGGCCAACCAAAATAAGATATCTAAGTCGTGAACTAGTGCGATCAGGAGCCCTCCACCTGCTTCCACGACTGAGCGCCTGGTCTCATTTTCTTCTCTTTAGCCAGGAGTCGGGAAGTGAATTGGAACAGGGCACCTATAGGAGTTACCTAAGCATGCTGTCAAGGAATTACAGGGACACTGTAAGTGCAAGAGAAAGGTTGGTGATATCTTGATTATAGAGCTCTAGCCAAGCTTGGTTGTCGATACGATCTGAATTCAGGGATGTTTGGTACGGAGGGCTTCCTCTTTATAGAAGGACAAGGATAACCCCTGAAAAGGAAGTCTGTTAGCTGGGCATCCGTTAAATCCACCAGGAAATAAGGCACCTATAGGAGTTACCTAAGCATGCTGTCAAGGAATTACAGGGACACTGTAAGTGCAAGAGAAAGGTTGGTGATATCTTGATTATAGAGCTCTAGCCAAGCTTGGTTGTCGATACGATCTGAATTCAGGGATGTTCGGTACGGAGGGCTTCCTCTTTATAGAAGGACAAGGATAACCCCTGAAAAGGAAGTCTGTTAGCTGGGCATCCCTTAAATCCACCAGGAAATAAGTCCGGATAGAAACACCTAAAGTGAAGGTAAGTTCGAGGGATTTTCTAGAGGAATCTCCTTTCTCTTGAGTCTGCTCTTGCTAAAATCATAGGAATTTAGTATACTTGACTGGCGGGTGGTTGGTTATGCTCTTGGTATTATAGTGCCAGCTATAAAATTTGATCTTGGTTCTCCCATAAATTAAACCTAGTAATAAGCAATTCAGCATATGGTTAAAAAAACAATCGAACATCGACCGTAGATCGCAGCAGAATCCTATAGTTAAAGCCAAGAACTCTGGTCTTATAAAAAGAGTATTTTGCTCCGCTACTCTCAATACCATCTCATGCCTTGTGCGAGGGAACGCATAGGAGAAGCAAGCCGCCAGAGAATGGGCTTTGCTTTGGAGGGGATAACATCCTCAGCATAGCTTCTTCGGGTAGTAGGAGGTCGAGCTTAAAAGAGCCGAAGCCCGAGTATGAAAAGGCGTTACGCCAGGCTCAACAAACTATCGGCGGTTGTTGCAGGCTCAGAATCACCTACTAAGAAAGTGGGCGTATTCTGTTTGAACCGGGACCTGGTGCTGCTCATGGCCGGGTTGTCTTCCTCCTATTTGCCCGTCTACTTCCTTTCTTGGTTCTCGTTCCCATCAGTATTTCTATTTGGCTCAGCCCCTCAATCAATGTTTGGGCTCTCGTTCCCATCAGTATTTCTATTGGCTCAGCCCCTCAATCAACGGTTGGGCTGTCGTTCCTCCTCTCGCCACGCTCAGGAAGCTGTTCGTGATCGCTTCTGTCAAAATTGTTAATAACGTAAAATCTCTCTGCCTGGAGCTCATTTGAGTAACCGCGAAAAAGTATTCCCTGCCCGCCCCAATTTAATTACGTAAATATTTACGATATCAATTTATAACAAATATCAAAAAAAATATTTTAAAATATATTTTAGATCACCAAAATTTAAAAATGAGAAAGGTTAATTAAATTATAATTTTATCATTATCATTATATAATTATTAATAATTAACCAAAAAAAAAATAAAAATCTTATTCAAA
>APFE031275347.1:105516-118303 GCA_000404065.3 Pinus taeda | reverse complement strand
AAATTAAACATCCATATAAAAATAAAACAAAAACAGTGTGTTAAAATGAAAACGCACATGCGCTATCAAAAAAAATTGATGAAAAACAGTTCGTACTTGCATAGCTGCAACCGTGAAGTAAAAAATGAAATTCAATTAAAAAACACGGTTAAAATGCAAACAAACATGCACTAAAAAACAATTAATTAAAAGCAGTGCTTTAAAATATAAACATGCATGTGATATCTTTGATGTGAAATAGTTTTATTTTAGTTAAATATACAATATACATATAAACAAATAAAATTATAAAATTATAGATAAAAAAATTGTTAAGAATGTTCTTTTCAGAATTCCAAAAAATACACTTAAATTGGTAAGAAATTCAAGAAAAATCGTTCTGGTATGCTCAGGAATTTGAAGATTATCGAATAATTTAAAAAAATTTAAAGTTAATTTTAGAAAGATTGTTGTTTTCAAAATAATTAAGGATATATATTTAATTGATTTAATTTATAAAAATATTTTATATTATAATTTTGTAAATATTTAACACGGTTTCTAGTATTTACAAATTTAAAATATAAATTTATTAAAATTAAAATTATTATTATTATTTGGTAAATTTTTTATATATATTAAATAAATAAATAAAATATTTGAATTGAGATTTTTCTTCTCGTGATTTTTAAATTTACATTTTTTAAATTTCAACATATAATCATTTTTATTTATTTATTTATTTATTTTTTTTTTTCAGAAGAAAAAGCGATATAAATTATATTAAGACAATCTAAGAAGCCTGATAAGGTACATAAGGTACAAAAAGTAGCAGCCTGTGAGGCCTCAAAAGAAAGACGATCCCAACAGACATAAGTTTACAGATATGCTAATTCGGAGATATGCAAGAGAACACCGGACACATAAGACCATATAACAAAACGACTGTGAGGAGCCAGTCACAGATTCAAGGTAGAATGCACAAAATAGCAAAGCTCGAAACCTGTTGCGGGCTGAAAATGAGCCTGAACAAGCCCAGGTAGAATAAACACAAGGTCCATAAGATATTCCAAAAACTTATTTAGGCATTTTTCTTGGGACCGAATCATAGAGAGCAGAGATATTATGAAGGATAGACTTGTAAGGGATCTTTGAGTCTTTGAATATCTTGTAATTCCTCCATTTCCAGGCACACCACAACATGATGACCAGGAGGATGCGCGTAGACTCCTCTTGCCTGCCCCACCACTCAAACGCTGCATGGATAGAAATAAAAACCAGGTGAGGAAAACCAAAAGAGATGGCTAAGTCATACCAGATTTTTTGGGAGGCCTTGCAATGAAAGAACATATGAAGATTTGTCTCCTCATTACCTTCACACATCGAGCACCTACTTGGGCCATGCCAGCTCCTCTTCCTCAAGTTATCCCATGTCAAGTTTTTATTGTTATAAACTAACCAAGAGAAGAGAATCATTTTAAGAGGGCACCCCACTTTCCAGAAAGCCATCGGTAATTTTGATCTTGAAGACATGGCCTTTGCAACTACAAGATCAGAATAAATATCTTTAACTTGAGCTGTCATATGAGATTTTGAAAGAGACCATGTTAAGTGATCTTTTATCCCTGCACATTTAATCCCGCTTACTGCTAAGGCATCTTTGACAGTGTTCCAGGATGTACACAAGTCGGCTGGCAGTCCCAAATCAGAGGCATCCTTCCATAAGGGCGAAAGGCCTCTCCAATCGGAAATGAGCTTGTCCCATGTAAAATAACCCAATCTATGAAAGATAAAGAGATGCACAAGTTTCCTTCATATTAGTAAGTAAAATGTCAAAGTATAGCATATTAAAGAATAACAATGTGGTGAAATCTAAAGATTCCCCTTACATTGAGGGATTGCAATCCAAACAAGGAAATTCCTGTGAAATCCATTTTGAAGGTTGATGAACTTGGGATAATTCAAGAGGATATATGCCCACAACTTGGGATAATTAAAGAGGATATATGCCCATGTAATATTATTATTTCATGGTTGGTGGAAAGAGTAACATTATAAGCGTGAAGAGTGGATTTGCTCTGAATCAAAATGAACTTTTTGCTCTGAATCAAAACGAACTTTTGTATTTGGTAGATCAGGGAAATTTGAAAGATAAATTCCAGAAGTATGGAATTTTGATTTTAATAAAATGGTATACATATTAATGTATTCTATTATACTTGGTTTTCTTCTTCCAAGAGGTCTTTTCTACTTTTATGAGTATTGGAATTCTTCCACATCAAGCTTAACAAATTAGGTGTCTAACATTCCCCCCACCTAATCTAAAATGGTGTGTATGAGTCCAAGAAGAGAGATGAAATACAAAGGTGTATAGAAGCTAATTGCTAGATGTGTCTTTGAAATGGTTGGCTAAGGAAGACCATAGACAAGATAAGGTAGTAGAAGCCAAAGCCTTCTACTGGTAGTGGTTTAAGGCTGACTACCAACTCTAGAACTTGGCTCGAAGCAGTCACTAGAATGTTTCTAAATATGGCTACAAACTAAAGTCTTTTGCAAAGTGGAAGTTCTCCTGGATGATGGCTTAAAGATGACTACAAATGAATGAGATGAATAATAAAAGTCAAAGTCCTCTACATGTGGTGGTTTAAGGAATGCCACCAACCATATTATGCTAGGCTTTGGAAATTGTCTCTAGTTCTAGTTGTGGCTCAAGCTTGCTTGGTATATATTCAAAGCTAGTAGCTGAACATTAATTCCATCACTATCAGATATAAGGTGGGAAGATGAAGATATATCTACTAGAAGATGAGTCAATACTCGAGAATGAACTCTAAGCTATGACCGATATATCTTCTTGCCTATTGAAAACCACTGCAAAGAAACAATCCATCAAAGGTGAATCTTTTCTCTTGTATGAATCTTGTGTTTGGAACATCTATCTAAATGGTGAGTATGTTTTCCAAGATTTTCATAATGGTGAAGATAAAATCATTGATCTTTCACATGGCCAACCCAATCACAATGTTTGCATTAGAGAATTTGAAGTGGTTGTGGAAGAGGAGTAGGATGTGGAGTAGCTGAAGATGAACTTTGTTGATGGAACCCAACATTTTGAAAGTAGATTGGTTTGGAATAGATTAGAATGTGAAATGACACATCCTTTTCATATCCAGGGCCGATTATGTTCTTGTTGCTAATAAATTCTTCCCAAGGTATAATGAAGGGCTCGGGAGGTGCAAGATGAACCTTTGCATCTTAATGTAAATATGCTCCTAAACTAGCCTTAATACTATGATGAGGTGTTGGTTGGTGATGAGAATGAACCTCAAACTCAGAAAATGGATTTATTCTAAACATGCACCAGTTCAAAATGTTGATTCCTCTATTGTAGTTCATCTTGTTGGAGTTGAGATTCAATCTCAAGAAACTCAATTTGCTCCCCTGCATCTTATAAACAGGTTTCAACATTAACAAGAGTGGTGTTACTGATTTTGACTATGTTGCCAATAGTATATAGGATTAGGGTGTTTAATAAATCTAGTAAATCATTAATTTGAGTCATTTCATCCAAAAATAAGGCTCAAAAAATAAAGGGTGTTTGCTTCAACTAAAAATGCACCTATTTATAATGTAAGCTCAACTTATTTTTGAACTATTCTTGATTCTAGATTTAAATTATTCATGAATTAAAGTCACATCAATAATGCCTCAATGATGCAAATGGATGTCTATGAGTGATATTAATAAGTAATTAGTGTTGAACTACCACTTATTAGCTCCTTCATGCAACAAAGTTGGATGAAACAATTTAACAAAGAATACCACGTGTCTCTTAGACTCCAAACTTCAAATGGAAATGAAAGATGATACAATTGTTGGAAACAAAATAGTTGTGTTAAACCCTTGATTCAAACTATTGCGTTTACAATATAATAAATCAGTTTGCCTTAATACCTAACCCGTGCTCCAAAACCAACCCTGTTTTTTGTAGTATATTTTTTTTCTAAAACAATTCTACAATTTCTATAATCCCATTCGACAAATGTTGTTCTAGGAGAGATGTTTGATCATATTTTCTTTTAAGGCCATTATAAAAAAAGGGATAGAACATAACAAAATTCCACTAGAATTATCATCCATTATAGTAGTTGCAAATGATTTAGAGATGAATTCTTATCATTCAGGAATTGAGACACTCTAAGTTAATACAAATAGGGAGACCTCAATCTTCCACCTTCAACATATATGTCACAAATCCCTACTATAGACACCTTCTAAATTCTTATGAACTTCAAATTATTTTGTATACTTTTGCTCAAATAAAATTCATGGTTATAAATGGTTTCAAATATGGATCTTATTTTCTAACAACCATGGCATCTTTGTTAAAGTCTACATTAACAAGTCCAAGAATTGTTGGATAAAGGTGTAATTCGTCCCTCGAATTTGCCCTGTGATTCACCAATTGTATTGTTACCCAAGAAAGATGGAACCTAGTGCATGTGTGTAGATTATCGAGCTTTGAATAAGATTACAATAAAGAATCGATACCCACTGCCCATAATAGATGATCTGCTAGATGAGTTGAAAAATGCAAAATATTTCAGTAAATTAGACTTGAGAAGTGGATATCATCAAGTAAGATTAGTTAAGGAGGATATTTGGAAGACTGCTTTTAAAAGCAAACAAGGATTGTTTGAGTGGCTTCTTATGCCTTTCGATCTTTGCAACACTCCAGGTACATTCATGAGAATTATGAATGATGTTTTAATATCATTTCTTGATGAGTTTGTAATTGTCTATATAGATGATATTCTTATATTCATCTAAATATAAAAATATTAAAGTCTTGTTGCGTAATATGATGGGAATAAAGATATGACCATTCATTTTACAGGCTTCTTTGAAAACTAATTAATTGATGAATACGGAGAGATAATTGGTTCCCTTCTTGTAAGTGTAATAGGGTACTGTCGAAGTCCTTGGAAACCTTGTCTTGGTAGGTAGAAATGTATTACTTAGAAGAGAGAATGTTAAAGTTGCTTCCAATAGGACTATCCAAGAATAATAGGCCAAAAAAAAAATTTGGACACACATGATTCTGATGCAAACAAAGATATGGCCTATCGTTGATTGCCTATGGCATTAACTCATGGATATTTCTAGTCATACTAGAATAACTGGAACCTTCAGGTTTTGTAATATCACTTGTGGATTGAGAGCCTTCAAGGAAACAAAAAAAACACTTGGAATTGATTAGTCTTCCAATTCCAACACACAATTTTTCCTCTTATTTCAAATGTATAAAATACCCAATTCAATCCCTTACACACTAGAGCGAAGGACTACTCAATATATCACTTGGCAAAGAATATAAGGAATCGAAGCTACAAAAAAGTGAATAGAAATCAAAGTGAGAATAGGAGCATTAGGAAGAGGAGATAATTTTACTGGGAAAGGTGATTCTATACTCTACATAAATCAATAGGCCTGAGAAAAATTGTCAGTGGTGTGCTTCTGTAGGGAGCATAGTGAAAAATGAGAAAAAGTAGGTGCTGTCTACTGAGGCGTGTCAAATTTTGCCAGACTGCCAAAACTTGTGGGAATCTAGGAATTTTTTTTTCCATCTTTAATCCCATTTTTTATAGTGGAAATGGATTTAGAACCATCAAAACCCCGTAGGGCACCCAAAATCATAGAGCTTGAGAGCTGTAACCCAAATTTTAAAATTTTTCCATTGTATTTTATCAAAAATTGTGTCATAATTAGGCTTTATTTTCTGGGAAAATTTGACACCTCGTTAGACTATATGCAAAGAGTACAAGAAAAAATAGTGTTCAGATGATAGTATCATAAAAAATATCTTTTAAAAAAATACTTTAGGAATTTCCTCCTCTTTGGGGCCAACACTACCTACACCATGTGGTAGAGATTTGGATACATGGAAGAAAAATGTTCGAGTGTTATGTGGAGATAATGGAGAATGCTAATGGTCTCGTTGTAAAGACTAACATGATAAATTAGGGTTGTTTCAAGCATTTTAGGAAAGTCAAAGATGAACCAGAAAAATAATAAAGCTAACATGTGCAGAGAGCACCCATAATAGTTGAATGGACAACCTTGAATTCCAAGGAATTTCTCCTAGCTCTAATATGTATTTTATTGGAACATGATAAAAAAGTGAGCATGAAATGTCGATAAGACAGTGCTAAGAATAAGATGGAGGTGTTCAAATGCACAAAGAAAAGCACTGGAAATAATTCTAGACAAATCTTGTTGTTGACAACCAAAGGATTGGTGAGAAGAAAATAGAGTTGCCTTGTAACAACCCTTGATTTAATTTCCATTTAAAAGAAAAATAAAACCAAGGTCATGGGACACGTATTCCAAGCTAAATTGTTGGAAAACATTATAGTCGACATCACTTGTGGTCCAATAATGGATATGGAAATTGGGAAAGGCAAAGAGGCAATATATGCCATTTAATTATGAAATAAAGGAAAAGAGGAGAAAAGGAAGGTGAAGAGACATAAATTTGCATGCAAGGTAAATTAGAGGGAAAATGAGGTAAAATGAAAGAAAATGAGAAATTAATAATAAAAAGGAATCAAAGAAACAATTCCTAGCTTTTGGCTTAGCTTTTGGTTTAGTTCTTGGGCATTTTACCTTTTCGCTCTTTTACATTCCCGCACAATTAAAGTATTCTTGGAGAAACCTTGGAGCATTATATCAATCACTTGTATTGGAGAAAGAAAGCAAAGAAAAGTAAGGAAGTGCAAGGAGACAATTGGATCAATAGCTACAACAAGATTACTTTTCAGGTAACAAGTTTCATGTGTGATCTCCTTGCTAATTTTTGGATGCATGGTATATGCATGTGATTCCTTGGCTATTTGTTGTCATTGGTGTGGAGATTTTCATGGATTGACAATGGTTTGAAATTTTCCTTACAATTTCCTGGATAACCATGGTGTAGTGGGTTCCCCATTTTGGGTATTTCTGATTGGTTCTTAGGTTTCCTATGGTTGTGGGTTCGGACAAATTCTCTGGAGCCCTAAAACAACTTGGGTTCCCTGGAGGCTGTGGGTTGAGATGGGAAATCTTTGAAGCCTTGTAACAATTTGGGTTCCCTAGAGGTTGTGGGTTGAGTCACAATTTTATGGAGCTTTCGACAACTTAGGTAGAGACCAATCTAGTTGATGTTAGTGATTTTTGACCGTATAATTGGGATCAAAATGTTTGAGGGTTGAGGTGGTTAGGCCTTTGAAATCCCTAGTTGGTTCTATTTTGGTTTAACACATATGATCCCACATTCATTATTAGAATATGGAGTGAGGGTGATTGGCTAAAAGTGATATTTGGTTCAACCCAATCTATGTCGAGGTGGTATGTGGAAGTCCCTGACTTGGTTGGAATTTTCATATGTTAATATGAGCTAGTTTCCTATTGTGATCTATGAGCACTTTTACTAATTATTATGGTGATTATTATGGCTAATTTTCATAATTCCTATTATGGTTATATATTGGTTATATGTCTGGCTTTTTGATGTGCTCTAGCTATGGGTCTTATCTATGATCCGATAAGTTAGTGGATGTTTGATAGATGAAGTTCAAAAATTTATGATCATATATGCATTCATGATACATAGCTTCCATTTTTTCTATTTGTTTAGGAAAATTCCTATCTTGCACTAGGCATGTATTGGTTAACATGTTTCTTAAGCTTTAATTGTTTAGCATTTTTATCATCATTTCATGATTATGAACAGTTACAGGTAATTCTAGGAAGTGGTTTAGAGGCTAGTCTGAAAATGTGGCATAGATGTCATAATCATATACATTGAACAAGGGAATTTGGATGATAACCACATGGAGACATGATTATGCATGTGGTTGTAGCCTCCCAACCAAATGCAAGAAGTATTATGGGTGTGGTTGGGGAGTAAACCTAGTGAAAAAGAGTTCTAGCTCAAGAATTGATCACTTGGGGTGGTGGTAGGATCCTAAGAAATTTGTAGTCTTTAAGGGATGTAAGTTTACTTCTTATTTCTAGGCCCCAATTCCATAACTAGAACTTGGAGGTTGGGTCATATCATAGTGACAGTCAACTCTTGCTTACCATGTAGATCTTGTAAAAGTGGGTAAACGTGGGAGGGGTATTTACAGGGTGATATCAAGTTGGGTTATTTTCTCTTTGGGTGATATCTGATACCATAGGGTGGCATCAAATCTTATGCGTTCAAACACTTGGACAGGATTGGCTAAATGCATATTGTTATGTGTGCATGTTAATTATATATGTTTCTACTATGCATGCATTGTCATGGTTATGGTTATCATGCATGTGGTCATTATTGTTGTTTTTTGTTATCATGCCCGATGTTGATATGTTGATATTATTATGTATCACTATCATGCTAATATGGATTGATTTTGAAGATGAGATAGCCTCCCCTGAAACACACTAAGGTATGATTTTTATTATATCTCTATTTGGTTTATCTAACATGACATGTTCACAATAGATAGATCAGAGATGAAGAGAGGAATTGTGGACTACAACTCACATGACTCCCCTTAAAGGGATGATATGAATTCTATGTAATGGGAAATATCAGTTGGGTAACAAGGAGAGAATTACTCTCCTTATTTAGCAAATACACTAAGGATTTTGAAAGTAGGGATCAAATGTTGCAAGGAAGATAAGAATAGGTTGACTAAGGCACATGAAAGACTTGCCAAAACTCAAATAAAGGAAGCAAAAGTTAATGCAATCATATTTTAGAGCCTTTCAGATTTTTAGAAGAATGGATAACTAAGGATTAGTCATGGACAAAAAGAAAATCAAAATGGGGTGTTATGGACATATTTGGGCACTGCAAACCCAATCTTATCTGTCGATAAACCAAAGGCTCTTTAACCCCTAAAAGTGTTGTTTCATACCCTAAATGATCACGGTCAACTGATTACATCATTCCCCAGAAGTTCCACCTAAAAAACCACTCAGAACTAGCCAAAATTGGACCATACTGACTGCTCCACTAGCCAAGTGCGATGCATACTGAAGAGGCCTTCTGTGTGGTGTGATAAGTGAGAATGGAAAAATGTCTGAGATAGTTTGCTATGTGGATACTCATGGAATCTTCTAGAAACTTCTCCTATGACAGTTGCCTCTCTGAATTTTCCTAGGGATGAGTAAGAGATCCAAGAAATCTCCAAGTGGAACCAAGAACTACAAGTGGAATGACACTAATCAAAAACCCATAGATGACTCACACCCTTGTAGACATCTATAAATGGATCCCTCATCTGAGAGATCTGGAGGCTGGAATTTTGTAATTTGTAAGGAAGTGCTGATATTTTTTTTTTGAGAGTGAACATTGTATTGTTGGGTGATGTTTCTTTTCATGAGGTGAAGAGGGCTTTGATGTAGAGAGGATGATGTTGGATCAGACAATTGGGTTGTAATCCTCTCTTCTATTATTAATAAAGCTCTTTGAGTTTTCCTCCATACAATCGTGTATTTGTGAATGTTGTTATTTGTAAATGCCATTGTATGCTCACTGTATAATGTATGCTCACTTATGATATCATAGATAGAGATGCTTTGATGGTGTTGTGTTACTACGTTTCTACAGGTATTCTCTAAGCAGGACGAGTAGGAGAAGAGTTGCAAGCTCTATCAAGGAGGACAGAAATCAAGTAAGGAGTCAAGTGGAAGATCCAGGTTGGTCCCTTTGCTTCTCCCTTATCTATCATACATAGATGAAATCACAAATTTCTTTGATTGTTTCTTTCTAGGATAGCTGCCATCCTAGTAGGACTAGCAGATCGAAAGGACACTAGTTTTCCTGAAAACAAAATGGCGACTCCACTGGGGAGTGAATAATTTGTTTTTTTGTTGTTTTTGTTTTCTTTATAAACTATAGATAGAGCCTGAAGTTAGCCAGATAGCCTTCGAACTGCTTTTTTATGCAATCACAAAGTAGATGAACGTTGCTTAAGTAAATCTCTGGTTTAGTTTATCAACTGAATATTTGACTTACAAGCATCCTAGATGCCCTTGTGGTAGCTCATTAACCTCCCAAGCTCATACCCCTATACTTTTCTCTTTATTGTCCATAATAGCTCAGCTTAATCCACTGAAATTAGCTGTAAATTTGAGCCAAAACCCATCTCAGTTGTGCTCCCTAGCCCATCGCACTGTCTATAACTGGAAGCCAGTGTGCATCACACTTCCCATGTGTAGAAGGTGAGGTGCATCCCTATTTCTGTGAAGCAAAAGTACGATGACTGAGTAATCCTATTTCCCGCCTTGAAATTTGGGGTTTTTGTCCTTGTTTTCAGCTCTGTTTGATTGTTTTGCTGCTTATGAACAATATCTCATTATTGAAGCCTCCTTTCTTTACATAGTTCAGCCTCCATTGATAAGGACTAGTAAATGCTTTTATGTATTTGTCCATCATTTACAATCTATTGTCGAAAGTTACTTAAATCGAACTGTCATTTTTTGTCAAAAAGAAGAGAAGTGTCGTAAAGTATTCCTTCTCTAGATAGTCGATTGAACTTTTTGTTTTGTATTTGATTTGATTTATTGTTATTTGAAGTGTCGAAATCATTTTCTATTCGAAATTGAAAAGTGTCATTTAGTCTTCCTTTCCATTTTGAAAAGAAATTGTAGAAATGTTTCTTTGAAGAAAATAGTTCAGATATATACTTAGTTTTCCTTTTTGGCATTCCTCACATTAAGGGAATGAAAAAAAAATACATGCATTTGCATTTGCATTTAGACTGTGTGCAAAAAATGATTTAGGAAAAGTGCATTCAGTGTGTGCTCTTTGCTCTTTGTTTGAAAGAAGCATAATCTTCTTTCCTTAGTAGCTAGGGTTTTCATTGCTAAAAATAAACAACGATTGTTTATCATTTTAGATTGCATATTTAGGAATTTTACATCTACATCATGTAGTGAACCTTGAAATACAAACTTCTAAACAAGATCAATTCTAAAATAAATCTCAATGAACTTAACAATGCTTTGGAACCTAATACAACACATCTAGAGGTCTAGGCTAGAGACGTGTTCCAGTGTCATAAAATCTAGTAACTATCATTTTCATCAAAGGATGGGTGATTCCTGCTCTTTGATATCACAAGTGCTAGCACAGACTTGTGCTCGCTGTACCGTCAAGTATATATTGGGAGACCACAGTAGGCTTATATCCTTTATCCATAGGAAGTCGTGTTTGTCGCCCTATCAATCGCAATGCACTGAACACAACATTTGGGAAGATTGACTGTCGTACATAAGTCCTTGGTAATTTCTCTGTAATTTACCACTAAGGTGTATATTGCAGTTTTGCAATTGGTTTGGCAATCCTTCTATCTAGATCTCCAGAGTAGTCACTTTCGTTCCTTTTCGACTTTTTAAAATAAAAGTTCCATCTGAGCACTTGTCACTTCATGCTCATTAAGAATCGAAGGGGACTAGAGTCATCTTTAGCTTTTTCTCGACTCTTAAAAATTGAAAAAACAAAGTTGTGTCAAAGTGTCATTAAAATTTATTTAATTCAGAATAACATCCCTATTCCTTTTTTGATCTTAGGTTGAGATAATGGAGTCCACCAATCATGGAATCCCTCTCGAGGGGAATCCTAGGCCATATTCTTCTTGGGGAAATATTGGCACTCTATATATGGCTGCATTGTCCCTTCCAGGAATCACAATTGGTCTACCGGTATGGCTATTGTCAACCTTTTTCATTCAAAATACCATAATTCCTTAGCAATCGAATTAGCAACCATTTAATAATGAAGTTGACCCTTCACCTTCTACTTCATTTGTTTCTCCCTCCCCTTCTTCCTCTTCACTTGGTTAAAATAGTGAAACTAGCAACCAAGCAGTTGAGAAGAAGAAGAAAGGGAAAGAGAAGAAGAAGAAGAAGTCAGTTAAGCAAGGGGGCAACCATGAATCATCTGGTGAAAATCCGCACACTAAATCTCCCAAATATCACTGTGTAATTTGCAGAGGAAACCATTTCCATCGAGATTTTACTTGCATTCTGTAGATCTTAAGAGAATGGTCTCCCCATTTGCACTATATGGTGTCGTCAACCTTTGGCGATCATGTTGACAACGCACCATCAACTAGTAAAAATGAAGTTCTTGGATGGAAAGGAAAGGTCAAAATTCCATGTGGATTATGTGAAGGGGACCATCACCTTCCTCATTGTCCTTTCTTGGGTGAGGCCAAGAGAACCTTGCATAACCGTCCTGCTTCACCATAGAGACTTCCACCTGGATATAAGAAACTCTCACCAAGCCCTTTACTAGTTGAAAATTTAACTGACACGACTAGATTGTCGATTGAAACACCTATCGTTGAGGGTGAATCTTCTGAGTCCACACCAGACCAAAATCAATGGGTTGAGATGGAAGTTGAACTAGTCTTACCTTTAGAAGGTCCACCTTCAGATGATACCATTCTCAAAGAGAATGAGAACGCTACCTGTTATAGCTCCAAATCTCACTATTATGGTTTGTGATGCTACACTCACGGCCTAGGGCAACCCCTCCTTCCAGAACTGGTCCCAAATATAAAAAATAGTGTTTTATTCCTTGTACGCGACATTGCCCTGAGTTAAACGCGTGTATATGCGGGTATGCATATACCCAACCCGCGTATATGTATTAAAACACTTAAAAAAATATATAACTCCTTATTTTCGGGCGGAGATCGCGGGTTTTACCTGCTGATCACCTATTAGTGCCCGTGGCCCAACTGTTCCCAACCAACTCCTAACTAAAAAA